>JAVTVJ010008773.1:0-16240 GCA_034509425.1 Eopsaltria australis | reverse complement strand
TTTAAGGACACCCGAGAGCTGCTGTGAGCAGCAGCACGGGCCGAGCGCGGGCGAGCTGGGGGTGCCCCTGGGCGGGGGTGCCCGCATGCCGCGCCCGTCCCCGGCCGTGCGAGGGCAGCGAGCGCTCTTTGTCTGCTCTGGTAAGCACTCAAAAGGGAAACACCGAGCCCAAAGAACAAGAAGCCGTTTTAGGCTCCCTTAAACCATGCTATAAGTAAGCAGAGTCCTGTGTTAACAAATATCTTAGAATGGTTTACTGAGTTAAATTTGTAAAAGACCTTCTCCTGTATCCTTGTGAGTAAAAAAGACCAAGGACTCTTTACTAATATGTAAAATAATCCTGAAACTGGAGAACTAGGGCAGTCAGCAACTGAAAATAGCTGCATCCAACCAGCAGCCAAGAATTGATACATCCAACAGTTGCATGCAACCACTGAAGTTTTATCTGTGAACATAGAAGACTGGCCCTTGCCATGCTACTGAAACTGCGATTATTATTCTGAAAACGTTGGCTTTCAATCCTAGTATGTCTGTTCCAGCACTAACTGATATGATTTAAGTCTGACTGTTTGCAGACCTTCCAGCAGACAGACCTAAAATGTGCCAGCCTGGACTGTATGCAATGGAAGCAGCTTCATGGATATGGAACAAAAAAGTTATGCAGAACACACGACCAGGAACATGAGAAAAGTTTACCATCAAATGTACCATCACAAAAAGCTGAACTGATTATATCAATGAAAGATCTAGAACTGAGCAAAGTCATCTAGAAGAAAGGAAGACTAGCAACTATTCAAGCCTAGAGACTGAGTCTATGTTGAATGAAGGGACAGTAATCTTACGAGCTAAGTCAAAAGAGTCATTCCAAGTCCTGACTACCCTCACAAAATCCAAAGCTGCTGGCAGAGAGCCTTGAATTCACTGCTCCAGAGTTAAGAAGACGTCTGCTCCATAGACAGCCAGAAAAGAGAGACTGATACAAATTGAGATGATATGATTTAAACTGTTCTTTTGTACCTCTATCTTGTACAGTTGGTAACCGTGATTCAAATTTGGTCCTAAAATTTGCATATAACTCTAGTCCAAAATGTATCCAAAAGCTCTTCATAAGGACAACTTGTCAAAGTTGAGAATCTGGCCTGGTAAGTTTTGCCCCAAGATAAAGATTGTGCCTGTGCCCATGGAGCTGTGATTCCAAATGTAATGTTTAATCATATTAAAGGCTGTTGACAAAACAAAATATCTCTTAATTTCCTACTAGCCACAAAATCATTAAAACTAGTTGTTGTTCTTATGCAAATCTGAATGAAAAATTTTTTTAGAAATTTGGTTGAAATTTGAAAGCAAACTCAAATTCTACACCAAGTAACTCTCAAAAGAGCTTACTGAACCTTGAATATCTTCAGTACACTCACTTCATGGTTACCAAACTGAACCTAGATAAAAGAATGTTCATAGTAACTGTAGTTATAATAGATCTGTGTAACAACTAGTGGGATAGCCAGTTGTATAAACCAGAGGTATTGTTGAATGCAGAGTAGAGACTAGAAAAGACAGAGTCTTGTTAGTCTCTAAAAAAGGGGGGAATGATGCCGTTTGGTTTCTGCCTTTTTTCTTTTATATGTTCTCTGTACTCTCTGCACATATTTTTGTGGCTCTGTAGCCTACTATATTAATAGCTAGTTTTTCCAGTACCTTTCCATAGCCTTCCCTAAGCAGAAAGACAAAACAAATTCCAGAGCTCCAAGCCCCAGGGGGTTGCAAGGCCCTGTCCTATCTCAGTTCTTCCTGGGAACCAAGGCCGAGAACAACACTGAGTTACATTTTCATAAGCAGAGTGCAGCCAGTGCTGAGAGGGGGGCTCCAGGGAAGGGGCTGGACCTGAGGGGGAATTGAATCGCCACTTGTTCTCCTTATTGGTGCTCTTAATTATGCTAATTTCCTAAAAGCTATAAAAATGTACTCACCCCTGGAGGGGCTGGGCTTTTATGGACACCTTTCCATAACTGCTCCTGAAGACCTTCAAAATAAAGATCCCCTGTTATATTACCTCCTTGCTAAAATGAGCTCGAGTTTCTTTTCCAGGCTGGGGGAAAAGGCAACGACGCACCTGAAATGCCGCATGGATCAATCCTTCCCAGACCAAGCTTCCATTCGGTAGAACTCTGCTGCAATTGTAGCTAAATGCTCCTAAAAACTGGCATCATGCATCTGGGACTGAGTTTTCTTCACAGAATATGCGCCATTGTTTGCATCGAAGGGCCACATATCTGAGAGTTGACAGCCCATGCTGAATTCCGCATGATTAAGATTCCCGAACACAACGTGCCCCAACAGGAACAAAACAGACCCTGGCTGCCCTTGCAGGGCCAAAACCCTCCTCCAAACTACATCAAGAAACTGGGCAGAGTCTCTTTCTCAGAAAAAGGGACCTTTTTGTCCCGGCCCTAAGGCACTCTGCTCCCACATGCTGCGTCTTCAAATTCCGCATGGATCAAGATTCCTCGCGGACCCAAGCTGCCACAGACTATGACCCTGGCTGCCCTTGCAGGGCCAAAACCCTCCTCCAAACTGACATCAAGAAACTGGGGGGCAGAGTTCTCTTTCTCAGAGAAAAGGGACACTTTTTGTGTCCTCGCCCTAAGGCACTGTGCTCCCGGACGCCACCTGAAATTCCGTATGGATCAAGATTATTCGCTGACGCAAGCTGCCATCAACCAGGACTCTGGTTGCATTTGTAGGGCTAAAACCCTCCACCAAACCGACATCATGAATCTGGGGGCCTAAGTTTCATTTCACGTGAAAGGTGCCAATCATTTGTACGTAGGCCCCATGTCCTGGGAGCGACGGCTGCCTCTTCAAATTCTGCAGAGCAAGATCCCTCGTAGACCCAGCTGCCATCGACTAGGACACTGCTGCCCTCTGCAGGCCAAAACCCCTCCAAAACTGACTCAAAGACTGGGGGCAGACTAATCTTTCTCCCAAGAGGAAAGGGACACTTTTTGTGTCCCGGCCCCCTTAAGGCACTCTCCTCCGACACACCTGAAATGCCGCATGGATCCAAGATCCTTCCAGACCATGATGCCATCAGCTAAACTCTTCTGCAATTGTGGGCCAATGACCTCAAAAAACTGGCACAGCATGGGGACTGAGTTTTCTTTCACTGGAAAACCCATTGTATTGAATCGAAGCCACATATCTGAGGACAGACCGCATGCTGAAATTCCGCATGATTCAAGATTCCTCGCAGACCCCAGCTTCCACCGACAAGGACCCTGGCTGCCCTTGCAGGGCCAAAACCCTCCTCCAAACTGACATCAAGAAACTGGGGGGCAGAGTTCTCTTTCTCAGAGAAAAGGGACACTTTTTGTGTCCGGTCCCTAAGGCACTCTGCCCGTCGTTTGGTTTCTGCCTTTTTTCTTTTATATGTTCTCTGTACTCTCTGCCCATATTTTTGTGGCTCTGTAGCCTACTATATTAATAGCTAGTTTTTCCAGTACCTTTCCATAGCCTTTCCCTAAGCAGAAAGACAAAACAAAATCCAGAGCTCCAAGCCCCAGGGGGTTGCAAGGCCCTGTCCTATCTCAGTTCTTCCTGGGAACCAAGGCCGAGAACAACTCTGAGGTACATTTTCATAAGCAGAGTGCAGCCAGTGCTGAGAGGGGGGCTCCAGGGAAGGGGCTGACCTGAGGGGGAATTGAATCGCCACTTGTTCTCCTTATTGGTGCTCTTAATCAATTATGCTAATTTCCTAAAAGCTATAAATATGTACTCACCCCTGGAGGGGGTGGGCTTTTATGGACACCTTTCCATAACTGCTCCTGAAGACCTTCCAAATAAAGATCCCCTTTTATATTACCTCCTTGCTAAAATGATCTCGAGTTTCTTTTCCAGGCTGGGGGAAAAGGCAACAGTTATTTGGCACACCCAGAAGGGACACGAGAACCTGTACCCTTCCTCTGGACCGAAAACATCCTGCAAGGAATTCCTTTCTGACAGCAATCTAAAGAATTCCCTGCCACGGGCCTGAGGTCGAGACACCATGGTTCCAAGATCCCACAGGAGGTAGTAAAAAGGTGGTTCTTTTCGTTGTGTAGTGTGTAGTTTGTATTTGTGTGTATTGTTTATGTATTGTGTATCTGTTTAAAGTCAGTAATTGTTAGCGATCCCAGGACAACCTGGCGTGGTGGTGAGAAAATTTGCTTTTGAAATCATTTCTCCAAGTTTTTCCTGTTGCCGATTTTCCAACCTGCCCAGAGATCGGCTGGTGGGGAGGAGGCGGGTGTGTGATCTCGGCTGAGATTGTTCACTGGTAGAGAAAAGCAAATCACAGTGCGAAAGTTTATTTCATGTTTAGCACATGCGAGTTTTGAATTGAAAGCTGCCTGGAGACATCTGGGCATGGAGCGGCCGGGGGAGGCCTGGTCTGCTTCTTGGTAGGAGGTGGGGGATGGGCCCCGCTTCCTACAGGTTTGTGGAGCGGCTGGGTGTCCAGCCTGCTCCTTGGTGGGAGGCTGGGGAGAGATTCCCACTTCCTACAGTTGTGTGGAGCGGCTGGGTGTCCAGCCTGCTCCTTAGTGAGCTGGGAGGTCCCACTTCGACAGTTTGTAGCGCGGCTGGTGCCACCTGCTCCTTAGGTGGAAGCTGGGAAGATTCCCTTCTACAGGTTTGTGCGGCTGGGTGCCCAGCCTGCTCCTTGGTGGGAGGCGAGTGAGAAATCCTCGCTTCCTACAGGTCTGTGGAGAGGCTGGGTGTCCAGCCTGCTCCTAGTGGGAGGCGAGGGAGAGATCCTCGCTTCCAGCAAGTTTTGTGGAACGGCCGAGAAAGCTCGGTTCGCACCATTGTAAGGGAAGGGGGAGAAGCCCCCACTTTCTATGTTCCATCTGTAAAAAGTTTTTTCCAAGATTTTAAGGCAAGAGAGACTCCCGGACTCCCGGGACGGCTTCACGAGCAGGGCGTTCACTCCCCCGTGACAGAAGCGGGGCACCAGCCGCTCTGAGACGGGCGGAGGTGATTCCTGCCCTTGCCCTGGTGACAGCCGGGGGATGCGCGGGGGAGCGGTCCCAGGAAGCGAACCGGGACCGGGGCTGCCGCTGCGCTGCTTCGGCCCTGCTCTGGCGGAGGCGGGGCCGCCGCTGCGCGGCCACGGCCCGGCTCACTCGCTGCTCCTGGGCCCCGCGCGCACCGGCCCAGAGCGGGCCGGGAGTGTGAGATCTAAGAGCAGGAACGGCCCTATCGCACTTTCCCCAGTAACGAGCTTGTTTTAAGGACACCCGAGAGCCGCTGTGAGCAGCAGCACGGGCCGAGCGCGGGCGAGCCGGGGGTGCCCCTGGGCGGGGGTGCCCGCATGCCGCGCCCGTCCCGGGCCGTGCGAGGGCAGCGAGCGCTCTTTGTCTGCTCTGGTAAGCACTCAAAAGGGAAACACCGAGCCCAAAGAACAAGAAGCCGTTTTTAGGCTCCCTTAAACCATGCTATAAGTAAGCAGAGTCCTGTGTTAACAAATATCTTAGAATGTTTTACTGAGTTATATTTGTAAAAGACCTTCTCCTGTATCCTTGTGAGTAAAAAAGACCAAGGACTCTTTACTATTATGTAAAATAATCCTGAAACTGGAGAACTAGGGCAGTCAGCAACTGAAAATTGCTGCATCCAACCAGCAGCCAAGAATTGATACATCCAACAGTGCATGCAACCCACTGTAAGTTTGTTCTGTGAACATAGAAGACATGGACCCTATGCCATGCTACTGAAACTGGATAATGTTATTCTGAAAACGTTTGCTGTCAATCCTAGTATGTCTGTTCCCACCACTAACTGATAATGTATTTAAGTCTGACTGTTTGCAGACCATTCCAGCAGAGCAGACCTGAAAGATGTGCCAGCCTGGGAGCTGTATGCAGATGAGAGCAGCTTCATGCGAGATGGCAAACAAAAGACAGGTTATGCAGTAACAACCACGAACCAGGTAACCATGAGAAAAGTGTTACCATCAAATTTACCATCACAAAAAGCTGAACTGATTATATCAATGAAAGATCTAGAACTGAGCAAAGTCATCTAGAAGGAAGGAAGACTAGCAACTATTCAAGCCTAGAGACTGAGTCTATGTTGAATGAAGGGACAGTAATCTTACGAGCTAATTAAAAAGAGTCATTCCAAGTCCTGACTACCCTCACCAAATCCAAAGCTGCTTGCAGAGAGCCTTGAATTCACTGCTCCAGAGTTAAGAAGACGTCTGCTCCATAGACAGCCAGAAAACAGAGACTGAGACAAATTGAGATGATATGATTTAAACTGTTCTTTTGTACCTCTTATCTGTACAGTTGGTAACCGTGATTCAAATTTGGTCCTAAAATTTGCATGTAACTCTAGTCCAAAATGTATCCAAAAGCTCTTCATAAGGACAACTTGTCAAAGTTGAGAATCTGGCCTGGTAAGTTTTGCCCCAAGATAAAGATTGGGCCTTTGCCCATGGAGCTGTGATTCCAAATGTCATGTTTAATCATATTAAAGGCTGTTGACAAAACAAAATAGCTCTTAATTTCCTACTAGCCACAAAATCATTAACACTAGTTGTTGTTCTTATGAAAATCTGAATGAAAAATTTTTTTAGAAATTTGGTTGAAATTTGAAAGCAAACTCAAATTCTACACCAAGTAACTCTCAAAAGAGCTAACTGAACCTTGAATATCTTCAGTACACTCACTTCATGGTTACCAAACTGAAACTAGATAAAAGAAATGTTCATAGTAACTGTAGTTATAATTAGCATCTGTGTAACAACTAGTGGGATAGCCAGTTGTATAAACCAGAGGTATGGTTGAATGCAGAGTAGAGACTAGACAAGACAGAGTCTTGTTAGTCTCTAAAAAAGGAGGGAATGAGCCGTTTGGTTTTCTGCCTTTTTTCTTTTATTATGTTCTCTGTAACTCTCTGCCCATTTTTTTGGCTCTGCTAGACCTACATAATTAATAGCTAGTTTTTCCATACCTTTCCTAGCCTTCCCTATAAGCAGAAAGGACAAACAAATTCCAGAGCTCCAAGCCCAGGGGGTTGCAAGGCCCTGTCCTATCGCAGTTCTTCCTGGGAACCAAGGCCGAGAACAACTCTGAGGTACATTTTCATAAGCAGAGTGCAGCCAGTGCTGAGAGGGGGGCTCCAGGGAAGGGGCTGGACCTGAGGGGGAATTGAATCGCCACCTGTTCTCCTTATTGGTGCTCTTAATCAATTATGCTAATTTCCTAAAAGCTATAAATATGTACCCACCCCTGGAGGGGCTGGGCTTTTATGGACACCTTTCCATAACTGCTCCTGAAGACCTTCAAAATAAAGATCCCTTTTTATATTACCTCCTTGCTAAAATGATCTCGATTTTCTTTTCCAGGCTGGGGAAAAGAACACCGACGCCACCTGAATGCCATGATCAAGAATCCTTTCCCCCCCCCTAGACCCCAGCGTGCCATCAGTAGAACTCTGCTCAATTGTAGGGCTAAATCCTCCTAAAACTGGCATCATGCATCTGGGACTGAGTTTTCTTCACATGGAAATGCGCCATTGTTTGCCATCGAAGCCACATATCTGGAGTTGACAGCGCATGCTAAATTCCGCATGGCATTAAGATTCCTCGCAAGACCCAAACTGCACCAACAAGCCCTTCTGCCCTGCAGGGCAAACCTCCCAAAACTTACATTCAAGAACTGGGGGGCAGAGTTCTCTTTCTCAGTGGAAAGGGACACTTTTTCTTTCTCGGCCCTAAGGCACTCTGCTCCCTGCTGCCTCCTGATATTCCGTATGGATCAAGATTCCTCGCAGACCCAAGCTGCCACTGTCTAGGACACTGGCTGCCCTTGCAGGGCCGAACCCTCCTCCAACCTGACATCAAGAAACTGGGGGGCAGAGTTCTCTTTCTCAGAGAAAAGGGACACTTTTTGTGTCCTGGCCCTAAGGCACTCTGCTCCCGGACGCTCCCTGAAATTCCGTATGGATCAAGATTATTCGCTGACGCAAGATGCCATCAACCAGGACTCTGGTTGCATTTGTAAGGCCAAAACCCTCCACCAAACCGACACCATGAATCTGGGGGCCTAAGTTTCTTTCACTGGAAAATCACATCCATTTGTATCGTAGGCCCCATTCGGAGTCGACCCGCCTCTTCAAATTTCTGCATGAGCAAGATCCCTCAGTTAGACCCAGCTGCCATCGACTAGGACACGGCTGCCTTGCAGCCAAAACCCTCCTCCAAACTGACATCAAAAACTGGGCAGAGCTATCTTTTCAGAAAAAGACACTTTTTGTGTCCCGGCCCTAGGCACTCTGCTCCCGCGACACCGACCTAGAAATGCCGCATGATTCAAGATCCTTCCCGACCCAAGCTGCATCAGCTAAACTGGCTGCAATTGTAGGCCAAATGCTCCTAAAAAACTGGCATCAATGCATCTGGGGATGGTTTTCTTTCACATGGAAATCCATTGTTTGCATCGAAGGCCAATATCTGGGATTGACAGCCGATGCTGAAAATTCCGCATGGAGCAAGATCACTCACAGAACCAAGCTGCAAACGACTAGGACCCTGGCTGCCCTTGCAGGGCCAAAACCCTCCTCCAAACTGACATCCAGAAACTGGGGGCAGACTTCTATTTCTCAGAGAAAAGGGACACTTTTTGTGTCCCGGCCCTAAGGCACTGTGCTCCCGGTGATGCCGTTTGGTTTCTGCCTTTTTTCTTTTATATGTTCTCTGTACTCGCTGCACATATTTTTGTGGCTCTGTAGCCTACTATATTAATAGCTAGTTTTTCCAGTACCTTTCCATAGCCTTTCCCTAAGCAGAAAGACAAAACAAATTCCAGAGCTCCAAGCCCCAGGGGGTTGCAAGGCCCTGTCCTATCTCAGTTCTGCCTGGGACCCAAGGCCGAGAACAACTCTGAGGTACATTTTCATAAGCAGAGTGCAGCCAGTGCTGAGAGCGGTTTCCAGGAAGGGGCTGGACCTGAGGAATTGAATCCCATTTCTCCTAATTGGTGCTTTTAATCAATTATGCTAATTTCCTAAAACTATAAATATGTACTCACCCCTGGAGGGGGTGGGCTTTTATGGACACCTTTCCATAACTGCTCCTGAAGACCTTCAAAATAAAGATCCCCTTTTATATTACCTCCTTGCTAAAATGATCTCGAGTTTCTTTTCCAGGCTGGGGGAAAAGGCAGCAGTTATTTGGCACACCCAGAAGGGACACGAGAACCTGGTACCCTTCCTCTGGACCGAAAACATCCTGCAAGGAATTCCTTTCTGACAGCAATCTAAAGAATTCCCTGCCACGGGCCTGAGGTCGAGACACCATGGTTCCAAGATCCACAGGAGGTAGTATAAAGGTGGTTCTTTTTGTTGTGTAGTGTGTAGTTTGTATGTGTGTGTATTGTTTATGTATTGTGTATTGTTTATGTATTGTGTATCTGTTTAAAGTCAGTAATTGTTAGCGATCCCAGGACAACCTGGCGTGGTGGTGAGAAAATTTGCTTTTGAAATCATTTCTCCAAGTTTTTCCTGTTGCTGATTTTCCAACCTGCCCAAATCAGCTGGGGGAGGAGCGGTGTGTGATCTCGCTGAGATTGTTCATGTAGAGAAAAGCAAATCACATTGCGAAAGTTTATTCCATACCAAGGTTAGCACATCGAGTTTCTGATTGAAAAGGCTGCCTGAGACATCTGGGCATGACGGCGGGAGCCTGTCTGCTCTTGTAGAGGTGGGATGCCGCTTCCTACAGGTTTGTGGAGCGGCTGGGTGTCCAGCCTGCTCCTTGGTGGGAGGCTGGGGAGAGAGTCCCACTTCCTACAGTTTTGTGGAGCGGCTGGGTGTCCAGCCTGCTCCTTGGTGGGAGGCTGGGGAGAGATTCCCACTTCCTACAGGTTTGTGGAGCGGCTGGGTGTCCAGCATGCTCCTTGGTGGGAAGCTGGGGAGAGATTCCCACTTCCTACAGGTTTGTGGAGCGGCTGGTGCCAGCCTGCTCCTTAGTGGGAGGCGAGGGAGAGATCCTCGCTTCCAGCAAGTTTGGTGGAACGGCCGAGAAAGCTCGGTTCGCACCATTGTAAGGGAAGGGGGAGAAGCCCCCACTTTCTATGTTCCATCTGTAAAAAGTTTTTCCAAGATTTTAAGGCAAGGGCGACTCCCGGACTTCCGGGACGGCTCCGCGAGCAGGGCGGTCACTCCCCCCGTGACAGAAGCGGGGCACCAGCCGCTCTGAGAGGGCGGATATTCCTGCATTGCCCTGTCACGGCCGGGTATCGCGGGGACGTCCCAGAAGGCGAACGGACCCGGGCTCCGCTCGCTGCTTCGGCCCTCTCTGCGGAGCGGCCGCCGCTGCGCGGCACGGCCGGCTCACTCCTGCTCCTGGCTCCCGCCCGCACCGCCCAGACGGGCCGGAGTTGAGATCTAGAGCAGGAACGCCCTATCGCACTTTCCACAGTAACGATCTTTTTTTAAGACACCGAGAGCCGCTGTGAGCAGCAGCACGGCCGAGCGCGGGCGCGCCGGGGGCGCCCCTGGGCGGGGGTGCCCGCATGGCGCGCCTGTCCCCGGCCGTGCGAGGGCAGTGAGCGCTCTTTGTCTGCTCTGGTAGGCACTCAAAAGGAGAACACCGAGCCCGAAGAACAAGAAGCCGTTTTTAGGCTCCCTTAAACCATGCTATAAGTAAGCAGAGTCCTGTGTTAACAAATATCTTAGAATGGTTTACTGAGTTAAAATTGTAAAAGACCTTCTCCTGTATCCTTGTGAGTAAAAAAGACCAAGGACTCTTTACTATTATGTAAAATAATCCTGAAACTGGAGAACTAGGGCAGTCAGCAACTGAAATTGCTGCATCCAACCAGCAGCCAAGAATTTGATACATCCAACAGTTGCATGCAACCCACTGTAAGTTTGTTCTGTGAACATAGAAGACATGGACCCTATGCCATGCTACTGAAACTGGATAATGTTATTCTGAAAACGTTGGCTGTCAATCCTAGTATGTCTGTTCCCAGCACTAACTGATAATGTATTTAAGTCTGACTGTTTGCAGACCATGGAAGAAGCCTATTCCAGCAGAGCAGACCTGAAAGATGTGCCAGCCTGGAGCTGTATGCAGATGAGAGCAGCTTCATGCGAGATGGCAAACAAAAGACAGGTTATGCAGTAACAACCACGAACCAGGTAACCATGAGAAAAGTGTTACCATCAAATGTACCATCACAAAAAGCTGAACTGATTATATCAATGAAAGATCTAGAACTGAGCAAAGTCATCTAGAAGGAAGGAAGAATAGCAACTATTCAAGCCTATAGACTGAGTCTATGTTGAATGAAGGGACAGTAATCTTACGAGCTAAGTAAAAAGAGTCATTCCAATCCTGACTACCGCTCAACAAATCCAAAGCTGCTGGCAGCGGGTCCCCCTTGAATTCAACTTGCTCCAGAGTTAAACGAAGTCTGCTCCATAGACAGCCAGAAAAGCAGAGACTGGATACAAATTGAGATGAATGATTTAAAACTGTTCTTTTTGTACGGCTCTTAAATCTTGTACAGTGTGTAACCGGATTCAAATTTGGTCCTAAAATTTGCATGTTATCTAGTCAAAATGTATCAAAAGCTCTTCATAAGGACAACTTGTGAAAGTTGAGAATCTGGCTGGTAGTTTTGCCCAAGATAAAGATTGGCCTGTGCCCATGGAGCTGTGATTCCAAATGTAAAATGTTTAATCATATCAAAGGCTGTTGACAAACAAATAGCTCTTAAAATTTCCTACTACCCACAAAATCATTTAACACAGTTGTTGTTCTTATGCCAATCTTAATGAAAAATTTTTTTAGAAATTTGGTTGAAATTTGAAAGCAAACTCAAATTCTACACCAAGTAACTCTCAAAAGAGGTTACTGTACCTTGAATATCTTCAGTACACTCACTTCATGGTTACCAAACTGAACCTAGATAAAAGAAATGTTCCTAGTAACTGTAGTTATAATTAGCATCTGTGTAACAACTAGTGGGATAGCCAGTTGTATAAACCAGAGGTATGGTTGAATGCAGAGTAGAGACTAGACAAGACAGAGTCTTGTTAGTCTCTAAAAAAGGGGGGAATGATGCCGTTTGGTTTCTGCCTTTTTTCTTTTATATGTTCTCTGTACTCTCTGCCAATATTTTTGTGGCTCTGTAGCCTACTATATTAATAGCTAGTTTTTCCAGTACCTTTCCATAGCCTTTCCCTAAGCAGAAAGACAAAAAAAATTCCAGAGCTCCAAGCCCCAGGGGGTTGCATGGCCCTGTCCTATCTCAGTTCTTCCTGGGAACCAAGGCCGAGAACAACTCTGAGGTACATTTTCATAAGCAGAGTGCAGCCAGTGCTGAGAGGGGGGCTCCAGGGAAGGGGCTGGACCTGAAGGGGAATTGAATCGCCACTTGTTCTCCTTATTGGTGCTCTTAATCAATTATGCTAATTTCCTAAAAGCTATAAATATGTACTCACCCCTGGAGGGGCTGGGCTTTTATGGACACTTTCCATAACTGCTCCTGAAGACCTTCAAAATAAAGATCCCCTTTTATATTACCTCCTTGCTAAAATGATCTCGAGTTTCTTTTCCAGGCTGGGGAAAAGGCACACGGACGCCACCATGAAATGCCGGCATGGATCAAGATCCTTCCCAGCCCAAAGCTGGCCATCCAGGTAGAACTACTGGCTGGCAATTGTAGGGCTACATGCCTCCTAAAAACTGGCATCATGCATCTGGGGGACTGAGTTTTCTTTCACATGGAAATACGCCATTGTTGCATCGAAGGCCACATATCTGGGAGTTGACAGCCGCATGCTGAAATTCCGCATGGATTAAGATTCCTCGCAGACCCAAGCTGCCCCCAACAAGGACCCTGGCTGCCCTTGCAGGGCCAAAACCCTCCTCCAAACTGACATCAAGAAACTGGGGGGCAGAGTTCTCTTTCTCAGAGAAAAGGGACACTTTTTGTGTCCCGGCCCTAAGGCACTCTGCTCCCTGCTTGCGTCTTCAAATCCGTATTGGATCAGATTCCTCGGCAACCCAGAGCTGCCACCCGAAGGACCCTGGCTGCCCTTCCAGGGCCAAAACCCTCCTCCAAACTGACCTCACGAAACTGGGGGGCAGAGTTCTCTTTCTCAGAGAAAAGGGACACTTTTTGTGTCCCGGCCCTAAGGCACTCTGCTCCCGGACGCCACCTGAAATTCCGTATGGATCAAGATTATTCGCTGACGCAAGCTGCCATCAACCAGGACTCTGGTTGCATTTGTAGGGCCAAAAGCCTCCACCAAACCGACATCATGAATCTGGGGGCCTAAGTTTTCTTTCACGTGGAAAAGTGCCATCATTTGTGTCGTAGGCCCCATGTCTGGGAGTCGACTGCCGCCTCTTCAAATTCCGCATGAGAAGATCCTCGTAGACCCAAGCTGCCCATCGACTAGGACACTGGCTGGCCCCTTGCAGGGCACCCTCCTCATCAAACTGACATCAAGAACTGGGGGGCAGAGCTATCTTCTCAGAGAAAAGGGACACGTTTTTTTGTCGCGCCCTAAAGCATGCTGCTCCCGGACACGTCACCTGAAATGCCGCATGGATCAAGATCTTCCCAGACCCCAGCTGCCATCAGCTAGAAGCTCTGGCTGCAATTGTAGGGCCAAATGCCTCCTAAAAACTGGCATCATGCATCTGGGGGACTGAGTTTTCTTTCACATGGAAATGGCCCATTGTTTGCATCGAAGGCACATATTGGGAGTTGACAGCCGCTGCCTGAATTCCGCAGGATTAAGAGCTCCTCGCAGACGGCCAAGCTCACCAACAAGGACCCTGGCTGCCCTTGCAGGGCCAAAACCCTCCTCCAAACTGACATCAAGAAACTGGGGGGCAGAGTTCTCTTTCTCAGAGAAAAGGGACACTTTTTGTGTCCCGGCCCTAAGGCACTGTGCTCCCGGTGATGCCGTTTGGTTTCTGCCTTTTTTCTTTTATATGTTCTCTGTACTCTCTGCACATATTTTTGTGGCTCTGTAGCCTACTATATTAATAGCTAGTTTTTCCAGTACCTTTCCATAGCCTTTCCCTAAGCAGAAAGACAAAACAAATTCCAGAGCTCCAAGCCCCAGGGGGTTGCAAGGCCCTGTCCTATCTCAGTTCTTCCTGGGAACCAAGGCCGAGAACAACTCTGAGGTACATTTTCATAAGCAGAGTGCAGCCAGTGCTGAGAGGGGGGCTCCAGGGAAGGGGCTGGACCTGAGGGGGAATTGAATCGCCACTTGTTCTCCTTATTGGTGCTCTTCATCAATTATGCTAATTTCCTAAAAGCTATAAATATGTACTCACCCCTGGAGGGGCTGGGCTTTTATGGACACCTTTCCATAACTGCTCCTGAAGACCTTCAAAATAAAGATCCCCTTTTATATTACCTCCTTGCTAAAATGATCTCGAGTTTCTTTTCCAGGCTGGGGAAAAGGCAACAGTTATTTGGCACACCCAGAAGGGACACGAGAACCTGGTACCCTTCCTCTGGACCGAAAACATCCTGCAAGGAATTCCTTTCTGACAGCAATCTAAAGAATTCCCTGCCACGGGCCTGAGGTCGAGACACCATGGTTCCAAGATCCCACAGGAGGTAGTATAAAGGTGGTTCTTTTCGTTGTGTAGTGTGTAGTTTGTATGTGTGTGTATTGTTTATGTATTGTGTATCTGTTTTAAGTCAGTAATTGTTAGCGATCCCAGGACAACCTGGCGTGGTGGTGAGAAAATTTGCTTTTGAAATCATTTCTCCAAGTTTTTCCTGTTGCCGATTTTCCAACCTGCCCAGAGATCGGCTGGTGGGGAGGAGGCGGGTGTGTGATCTCGGCTGAGATTGTTCACTGGTAGAGAAAAGCAAATCACAGTGCGAAAGTTTATTTCATGTTTAGCACAGGCGAGTTTTGAATTGAAAGCGGGCCTGGAGACATCTGGGCATGGAGCGGCCGGGGGAGGCCTGGTCTGCTTCTTGGTAGGAGGTGGGGAATGGGCCCCGCTTCCTACAGGTTTGTGGAGCGGCTGGGTGTCCAGCCTGCTCCTTGGTGGGAGGCTGGGGAGAGATTCCCACTTCCTACAGGTTTGTGGAGCGGCTGGGTGTCCAGCCTGCTCCTTGGTGGGAGGCTGGGGAGAGATTCCCACTTCCTACAGGTTTGTGGAGCGGCTGGGTGCCCAGCCTGCTCCTTGGTGGGAAGCTGGGGAGAGATTCCCACTTCCTACAGGTTTGTGGAGCGGCTGGGTGCCCAGCCTGCTCCTTGGTGGGAGGCGAGTGAGAAATCCTCGCTTCCTACAGGTCTGTGGAGAGGCTGGGTGTCCAGCCTGCTCCTTAGTGGGAGGCGAGGGAGAGATCCTCGCTTCCAGCAAGTTTTGTGGAACGGCCGAGAAAGCTCGGTTCGCACCATTGTAAGGGAAGGGGGAGAAGCCCCCACTTTCTATGTTCCATCTGTAAAAAGTTTTTCCAAGATTTTAAGGCAAGGGCGACTCCCGGACTTCCGGGACGGCTCCGCGAGCAGGGCCGTCACTCCCCCGTGACAGAAGCGGGGCACCAGCCGCTCTGAGAGGGGCGGAGGTGATTCCTGCCATTGCCCTGGTCACGGCCGGGGGATGCGCGGGGAGCGGTCCCAGGAAGCGAACCGGGACCGGGGCTGCCGCTGCGCTGCTTCGGCCCTGCTCTGGCGGAGGCGGGGCCGCCGCTGCGCGGCCACGGCCCGGCTCACTCGCTGCTCCTGGGCCCCGCCCGCACCGGCCCAGAGGGGGCGGGGAGTGTGAGATCTAAGAGCAGGAACGGCCCTATCGCACTTTCCACAGTAACGAGCTTGTTTTAAGGACACCCGAGAGCCGCTGTGAGCAGCAGCACGGGCCGCGCGCGGGCGAGCCGGGGGTGCCCCTGGGGGGGGGTGCCCGCATGCCGCGCCCGTCCCCGGCCGTGCGAGGGCAGCGAGCGCTCTTTGTCTGCTCTGGTAAGCACTCAAAAGGGAAACACCGAGCCCAAAGAACAAGAAGCCGTTTTTAGGCTCCCTTAAACCATGCTATAAGTACGCAGAGTCCTGTGTTAACAAATATCTTAGAATGGTTTACTGAGTTAAATTTGTAAAAGACCTTCTCCTGTATCCTTGTGAGTAAAAAAGACCAAGGACTCTTTACTATTATGTAAAATAATCCTGAAACTGGAGAAATAGGGCAGTCAGCAACTGAAAATAGCTGCAT
>JAVTVJ010008759.1:0-15315 GCA_034509425.1 Eopsaltria australis | reverse complement strand
GAGCAGGATTTTGGGCTGAATTTGGGGGGTTTTGCGCTGACCATATTGTCCCTCATTGCATAAAGGCTGGCCACACCCAGTGATCACGGGCCTCTTTGAATCAAAAGGGCGTGGCCATAACACCAACAAGCCTCACTCCAACCTTCATTGCGTAGAGTCGGTGAATATTCATCATTTATTGCAAAATAAGGCCGTGAGTCAATAGATCTTACATTCCCGTGCCCAATAAACTTCATTTGCATGAAAAGCAGAGTCCATCAGCGTTAATTAATCGCATTTCCATCATTTGCATCAAGTGTTTCCCCAAGCCCTCCAAAAGACCCAAAATGACCCAAAACTTCCCCAAAAAGTCCCCAAAATGACCCAGAACTGCCCCAATTTTCCCCAAATCCTCCCAAACTGCCCCCAGATCCCCCGTTTCCCCCCTAAAAACCGCATTTGCCTCCATTTTCAGCCATCTTTTCCATAGTTGCTCATTTTTCCCATCTAAGGCCGCCTCATTTGCATAGCGGCCGCGGCCCCGCCCCCAGGGGCGTGGCCTGACGGGCGACTCCTCCCCCAGCAGGCGGCGCATGCGCAGCTCCTGCTCGGCCTGGCTCTAGCCCGGCAGGCACTGAGACCTCCCGGCCACTAAGTGGCGCTAACGCAGTGGGTTTTGAGGCAATCTAAGGGCTTTGGGGGGAAATGTAGGGGATTGTGGGGTGAATTTGGTGGATTTTGGGGATCCCTGAGGGGTTTAGGGGCACCTGAAGTGGATTTTGGGGGGAATTTGGGGGATTTTGGGTGTCCCTGAGCGGTTTAGGGGGATCTGAAGTGGATTTTGGGGTGAATTTGGGGGATTTTGGGGGTCCCTGAGGGGTTTAGGAGGATCTGAGCAGGATTTTGGGGTGAATTTAATGGGGATTTTGGGCTGACCATATTTGTTCCTCATTAGCATAAAGGGCGTGGCCACAGCCAGTTATCACGGGGCCTTGTTTGAATCAAAAGGGGCGTGGCCTAACACCAACATCCACACTCCAACCTCATTTGCGTAGAGTCGGTGAATATTCATCATTTTTTTTCATAAATACCGGCGTGATTCAATTAGATCTTATTCATTCCCTTGCAATAAACTTCATTTGCATGAAAAGCAGAGTCCATCAGCGTTAATTAATCGCATTTCCATCATTTGCATCGTGTTTCCCCAAGCCCTCCAAAAGACCCAAAATGACCCAAAACTTCCCCAAAAAGGCCCCAAAATGACCCAGAACTGCCCCAATTTTCCCCAAATCCCCCCAAACTGCCCCCAGATCCCCCGTTTCCCCCCTAAAAACCGCATTTTCCTCCATTTTCAGCCATCTTTCCATATTTGGTCATTTTTCCCATCTAAGGCCGCCTCATTTGCATAGCGGCCGCGGCCCCGCCCCCAGGGCCGTGGCCTGACGGGCGACTCCTCCCCCAGCAGGCGGCGCATGCGCGGCTCCTGCTCGGCCTGGCTCTAGCCCGGCAGGCACTGAGACCTCCCGGCCACTAGGTGGCGCTAACGCAGTGGGTTTTGAGGCGATCTGAGGGCTTTGGGGGGAAATGTAGGGGATGATGGGGGTGAATTTGGTGGATTTTGGGGATCCCTGAGGGGTTTAGGGGCACCTGAAGTGGATTTTGGGATGAATTTGGTGGATTTTGGGTGTCCCTGAGAGGTTTAGGGGCACCTGAAGTGGATTTTGGGGTGAATTTCGAAGGATTTTGGGTGTCCCTGATGGGTTTCGAGGGATCTGAGCAGGATTTTGGGGTGAATTTGGGGGATTTTGGGTGTCCCGGAGGGGTTTAGAAGGATCTGAGCAGGATTTTGGGGTGAATTTGGGGGATTTTGGGGGTCCCTGAGGGGTTTAGAAGGATCTGAGCAGGATTTTGGGGTGAATTTGGGGGGTTTTGGGCTGACCATATTTGTCCATGATTAGCATAAAGGGCGTGGCCACACCCAGTGATCACGGGGCCTTGTTTGAATCAAAAGGGGCGTGGCCTAACACCAACATCCACACTCCAACCTCATTTGCGTCTAGTCGGTGAATATTCATCATTTATTTCCATAAATACAGGCGTGATTCAATTAGATCTTATCAATTCCCTTGCAATAAACTTCATTTGCATAAAAAGCAGAGTCCATCAGCGTTAATTAATCGCATTTCCATCATTTGCATCAAGTGTTTCCCCAAGCCCTCCAAAAGACCCAAAATGACCTAAAACTTCCCCAAAAAGTCCCCAAAATGACCCAGAACTGCCCCCAATTTTCCCAAACCCCCCAAACTGCCCCCAGATCCCCCTTTTCCCCCCTAAAAACCGCATTTTCCTCCATTTTCAGCCATCTTTTCCATAGTTGGTCATTTTTCCCATCTAAGGCCGCCTCATTTGCATAGCGGCCGCGGCCCCGCCCCCAGGGGCGTGGCCTGACGGGCGACTCCTCCCCCAGCAGGCGGCGCATGCGCAGCTCCTGCTCGGCCTGGCTCTAGCCCGGCAGGCACTGAGACCTCCCGGCCACTACGTGGCGCTAACGCAGTGGGTTTTGAGGCGATCTGAGGGCTTTGGGGGGAAATGTAGGGGATTGTGGGGTGAATTTGGTGGAGTTTGGGGATCCCTGAGGGGTTTAGGGGCACCTGAAGTGGATTTTGGGGTGAATTTGGGGGATTTTGGGGGTCCCTGAAGGGTTTAGAAGGATCTGAGCAGGATTTTGGGGTGAATTTGGGGGATTTTGGGGGTCCCTGAGGAGTTTAGAAGGATCTGAGCAGGATTTCGGGGTGAATTTGGGGGATTTTGGGCTGACCATATTTGTTCCTCATTAGCATAAAGGGCGTGGCCACAGCCAGTTATCACGGGGCCTTGTTTGAATCAAAAGGGGCGTGGCCTAACACCAACATCCACACTCCAACCTCATTTGCATAGAGTCGGTGAATATTCATCATTTTTTTGCATAAATACAGGCGTGATTCAATTAGATCTTATTCATTCCCTTGCAATAAACTTCATTTGCATGAAAAGCAGAGTCCATCAGCGGTAATTAATCGCATTTCCATCATTTGCATCGTGTTTCCCCAAGCCCTCCAAAAGACCCAAAATGACCCAAAACTTCCCCAAAAAGTCCCCAAAATGACCCAGTACTGCCCCAATCTTCCTCAAATCCCCCCAAACTGCCCCCAGATCCCCCTTTTCCCCCCTAAAAACCGCATTTTCCTCCATTTTCAGCCATCTTTTCCATATTTGCTCATTTTTCCCATCTAAGGCGGCCTCATTTGCATAGCGGCCGCGGCCCCGCCCCCAGGGCGTGGCCTGACGGGCGACTCCTCCCCCAGCAGGCGGCGCATGCGCAGCTCCTGCTCGGCCTGGCTCTAGCCCGGCAGGCACTGAGACCTCCCGGCCACGAGGTGGCGCTAACGCAGTGGGTTTTGAGGCGATCTGAAGGCTTTGGGGGGAAATGTAGGGGATGATGGAGGTTCCAGGTAGAATATGGGGGATTGTGGGGTGAATTTGGTGGATTTTGGGGAAATCTGAGAGGTTTAGGGGCACCTGAAGTGGATTTTGGGGTGAATTTGGGGGATTTTGGGGGTCCCAGAGAGGTTTAGGGAGATCTGAAGTGGATTTTGGGGTGAATTTCGGGGGATTTTTGGGGTCCCTGAAGGGTTTAGAAGGATCTGAGCAGGATTTTGGGGTGAATTTGGGGGATTTTGGGGTCCCTGAGGGGTTTAGAAGGATCTGAGCAGGATTTTGGGGTGAATTTGGGGGGTTTTGCGCTGACCATATTTGTCCCTCATTAGCATAAAGGGCGTGGCCACACCCAGTGATCACGGGGCCTTGTTTGAATCAAAAGGGGCGTGGCCTAACACCAACATCCACACTCCAACCTCATTTGCGTATAGTTGGTGAATATTCATCATTTTTTTGCATAAATAAAGGCGTGATTCAATTAGATCTTATTCATTCCCTTGCAATAAACTTCATTTGCATGAAAAGCAGAGTCCATCAGCGTTAATTAATCGCATTTCCATCATTTGTATCAAGTGTTTCCCCAAGCCCTCCAAAAAGACCCAAAATGACCCAAAACTTCCCCAAAAAGTCCCCAAAATGACCTAGAACTGCCCCAATTTTCCCCAAATCCCCCCAAACTGCCCCCAGATCCCCCTTTTATTCCCCTAAAAAATGCATTTTCCTCCATTTTCAGCCATCTTTTCCATAGTTGCTCATTTTTCCCATCTAAGGTTGCCTCATTTGCATAGCGGCCGCGGCCCCGCCCCCAGGGGCGTGGCCTGACGGGCGACTCCTCCCCCAGCAGGCGGCGCATGCACAGCTCCTGCTCGGCCTGGCTCTAGCCCGGCAGGCACTGAGACCTCCCGGCCACTAGGTGGCGCTAACGCAGTGGGTTTTGAGGCAATCTAAGGGCTTTGGGGGGAAATGTAGGGGATTGTGGGGTGAATTTGGTGGATTTTGGGGATCCCTGAGGGGTTTAGGGGCACATGAAGTGGATTTTGGGATGAATTTGGGGGATTTTGGGGGTCCCTGAGGGGTTTAGGGGCACCTGAAGTGGATTTTGGGGTGAATTTCGGGGGATTTTGGGGCAGTGTCCCTATGGCTCTGGTGGGATCTGAGAGACTAAAGGGAATTTGGGATTTTAAAAGTCCCTGAGGGGTTTAGGGAGATCTGAAGTGGATTTTGGGGTGAATTTATGGGATTTTGGGGGTCCCTGGTGGGTTTAGAAGGATCTGAGCAGGATTTCGGGGTGAATTTAATGGGGATTTTGGGCGGACCATATTTGTCCCTGATTAGCATAAAGGGCGTGGCCACACCCAGTGATCACGGGGCCCTGTTTGAATCAAAAGGGGCGTGGCCTAACACCAACATCCACACTCCAACCTCATTTGCGTCTAGTCGGTGAATATTCATCATTTTTTTGCATAAATACAGGCGTGATTCAATTAGATCTTATTCATTCCCTTGCAATAAACTTCATTTGCATGAAAAGCAGAGTCCATCAGCGGTAATTAATCGCATTTCCATCATTTGCATCAAGTGTTTTCCCAAGCCCTCCAAAAGACCCAAAATGACCCAAAACTGCCCCAAAAAGTCCCCAAAATGACCCAGAACTGCCCCAATTTTCCCCAAATCCCCCCAAACTGCCCCCAGATCCCCCTTTTCCCCCCTAAAAACCCCATTTTCCTCCATTTTCAGCCATCTTTTCTATAGTTGGTCATTTTTCCCATCTAAGGCCGCCTCATTTGCATAGCGGCCGCGGCCCCGCCCCCAGGGGCGTGGCCTGACGGGCGACTCCTCCCCCAGCAGGCGGCGCATGCGCAGCTCCTGCTCGGCCTGGCTCTAGCTCGGCAGGCACTGAGACCTCCCGGCCACTAGGTGGCGCTAACGCAGTGGGTTTTGAGGCGATCTGAAGGCTTTGGGGGGACATGTAGGGGATGATGGAGGTTCCAGGTAGAATATGGGGGATTGTGGGGTGAATTTGGTGGATTTTGGGGAA
This sequence comes from Eopsaltria australis, assembly GCA_034509425.1. Classification (NCBI taxonomy): domain Eukaryota; kingdom Metazoa; phylum Chordata; class Aves; order Passeriformes; family Petroicidae; genus Eopsaltria; species Eopsaltria australis. Next base: position 9,821 of record JAVTVJ010008759.1, on the reverse strand, counting down.
ATCTGAGGGGTTTAGGGGCACCTGAAGTGGATTTTGGGGTGAATTTGGGGGATTTTGGGGGTCCCTGAAGGGTTTAGAAGGATCTGAGCAGGATTTTGGGGTGAATTTGGGGGATTTTGGGGGTCCCTGAGGGGTTTAGAAGGATCTGAGCAGGATTTTGGGGGTGAATTTAATGGGGATTTTGGGGTCCCTGAGGGGTTTAGAAGGATCTGAGCAGGATTTTGGGGTGAATTTGGGGGGTTTTGGGCTGACCATATTTGTCCCTCATTAGCATAAAGGGCGTGGCCACACCCAGTGATCACGGGGCCTTGTTTGAATCAAAAGGGGCTTGGGCTAACACCAACATCCACACTCCAACCCCATTTGCGTATAGTCGGTGAATATTCATCATTTATTTGCATAAATACAGGCGTGATTCAATTAGATCTTATCAATTCCCTTGCAATAAACTTCATTCGCATGAAAAGCAGAGTCCATCAGCGTTAATTAATCGCATTTCCATCATTTGCATCAAGTGTTTCCCCAAGCCCTCCAAAAGACCCAAAATGACCCAAAACTTCCCCAAAAAGTCCCCAAAATGACCCAGAACTGCCCCAATTTTCCCCAAATCTCCCCAAACTGCCCCCAGATCCCCCTTTTCCCCCCTAAAAACCGCATTTTCCTCCATTTTCAGCCATCTTTCCATATTTGCTCATTTTTCCCATCTAAGGCCGCCTCATTTGCATAGCGGCCGCGGCCCCGCCCCCAGGGGCGTGGCCTGACGGGCGACTCCTCCCCCAGCAGGCGGCGCATGCGCAGCTCCTGCTCGGCCTGGCTCTAGCCCGGCAGGCACTGAGACCTCCCGGCCACTAGGTGGCGCCAACGCAGTGGGTTTTGAGGCGATCTGAGGGCTTTGGGGGGAAATGTAGGGGATGATGGGGGTCCCAGGTAGAATATGGGGGATTGTGGGGTGAATTTGGTGGATTTTTGGGATCCCTGAGGGGTTTAGGGGCACCTGAAGTGGATTTTGGGGTGAATTTGGGGGATTTTGGGGGTCCCTGAGGGGTTTAGGGGCACCTGAAGTGGATTTTGGGGTGAATTTCGAAGGATTTTGGGTGTCCCTGATGGGTTTCGAGGGATCTGAGCAGGATTTTGGGGTGAATTTGGGGGATTTTGGGTGTCCCGGAGGGGTTTCGAGGGATCTGAGCAGGATTTTGGGGTGAATTTGGGGGATTTTGGGGGTCCCTGAGGGGTTTAGAAGGATCTGAGCAGGATTTTGGGGTGAATTTGGGGGATTTTGGCTGACCATATTTGTCCTTCATTAGCATAAAGGGCGTGGCCACACCCAGTGATCACGGGGCCTTCTTTGAATCAAAAGGGGCGTGGCCTAACACCAACATCCACACTCCAACCTCATTTGCATGTAGTCGGTGAATATTCATCATTTATTTGCATAAATACAGGCGTGATTCAATGAGATCTTATTCATTCCCTTGTAATAAACTTCATTTGCATGAAAAGCAGAGTCCATCAGCGTTAATTAATCGCATTTCCATCATTTGCATCAAGTGTTTCCCCAAGCCCTCCAAAAGACGCAAAATGACTCAGAACTGCCCCAATTTTCTCCAAATCCCCCCAAACTGCCCCCAGATCCCCCTTTTCCCCCCTAAAAACCGCATTTTCCTCCATTTTCAGCCATCTTTTCCATATTTGCTCATTTTTCCCATCTAAGGCCGCCTCATTTGCATAGCGGCCGCGGCCCCGCCCCCAGGGCCGTGGCCTGACGGGCGACTCCTCTCCCAGCAGGCGGCGCATGCGCAGCCCCTGCTCGGCCTGGCTCTAGCCCGGCAGGCACTGAGACCTCCCGGCCCCTAGGTGGCGCTAACGCAGTGGGTTTTGAGGCAATCTAAGGGCTTTGGGGGGAAATGTAGGGGATTGTGGGGTGAATTTGGTGGATTTTGGGGATCCCTGAGAGGTTTAGGGTCACCTGAAGTGGATTTTGGGATGAATTTGGGGGATTTTGGTGGTCCCAGAGAGGTTTAGGGAGATCTGAAGTGGATTTTGGGATGAATTTCGGGGGATTTTGGGTGTCCCTGAAGGGTTTAGAGGGATCTGAGCAGGATTTTGGGGTGAATTTGGGGGATTTTGGGGGGTCCATGAGGGGTTTAGAAGGATCTGAGCAGGATTTCGGGGTGAATTTGGGGGATTTTGGGCTGACCATATTTGTCCCTGATTAGCATAAAGGGCGTGGCCACACCCAGTGATCACGGGGCCTTGTTTGAATCAAAAGGGGCGTGGCCTAACACCAACATCCACACTCCAACCTCATTTGCGTATAGTCGGTGAATATTCATCATTTATTTGCATAAATACAGGCTTGATTCAATTAAATCTTATTCATTCCCTTGCAATAAACTTCATTTTCATGAAAAGCAGAGTCCATCAGCGTTAATTAATCGCATTTCCATCATTTGCATCAAGTGTTTCCCCAAGCCCTCCCAAAGACCCAAAATGACCCAAAACTTCCCCAAAAAGTCCCCAAAATGACCCAGAACTGCCCCAATTTTCCCCAAATCCCCCCAAACTGCCCCCAGATCCCCCTGTCCTCTCTAAAAACCGCATTTTCCTCCATTTTCAGCCATCTTTTCCATATTTGGTCATTTTTCCCATCTAAGGCTGCCTCATTTGCATAGCGGCCGCGGCCCCGCCCCCAGGGGCGTGGCCGGACGGGCGACTCCTCCCCCAGCAGGCGGCGCATGCGCAGCTCCTGCTCGGCCTGGCTCTAGCCCGGCAGGCACTGAGACCTCCCGGCCACTAGGTGGCGCTAACGCAGTGGGTTTGGAGGCGATCTGAGGGCTTTGGGGGAAATGTAGGGGATTGTGGGGTGAATTTGTGATTTGGGATCCCTGAGGGGGGTTTAGGGCACCTGAAGTGATTTTGGGATGAATTTGGGATTTTGGGGGTCCTGAGGGTTTAGCACCGAAGTGGATTTTGGGGTGAATTTCATGGGATTTGGGTGTCCCTGAGGGTTTCTGAGGGACTGAGCAGGATTTGGGGTGAATTTGGGGGATTTTGGGTGTCCCTGAGCGGTTTAGGTGGATCTGAAGTGGATTTTGGGGTGAATTTGTGGGATTTTGGGGGTCCCTGAGGGGTTTAGAAGGATCTGAGCAGGATTTTGGGGTGAATTTCATGGGATCAGCCGACCATATTTGTCCCTGATTAGCATGCTGGGAAGGGCGTACACACCCAGTGATCAATACGGGCCTTTGTTTGAATCAAAAAGGCGTGGTTTGAATACCAACATCCACACTCCAAACCATTTATGTCTAGTCGAGGAATATCTACTTGCTTGCATAAATACAGGCGTGATTCAATTAAATCTTATTCATTCCCTTGCAATAAACTTCATTTGCATGAAAAGCAGAGTCCATCAGCGTTAATTAATCGTATTTCCATCATTTGCATCAAGTGTTTCCCCAAGCCCTCCAAAAGACCCAAAATGACCCAAAACTTCCCCAAAAAGTCCCCAAAATGACCCAGAACTGCCCCAATTTTCCCCAAATCCCCCCAAACTGCCCCCAGATCCCCCTTTTCCCCCTAAAAACCGCATTTTGCTCCATTTTCAGCCATCTTTTCCATAGTTTGTCATTTTTCCCATCTAAGGCCGCCTCATTTGCATAGCGGCCGCGGCCCCGCCCCCAGGGCCGTGGCCTGACGGGCGACTCCTCCCCCAGCAGGCGGCGCATGCGCAGCTCCTGCTCGGCCTGGCTCTAGCCTGGCAGGCACTGAGACCTCCCGGCCACTAGGTGGCGCTAACGCAGTGGGTTTTGAAGCAATCTAAGGGCTTTGGGGGGAAATGTAGGGGATTGTGGGGTGAATTTGGTGGATTTTGGGGATCCCGGAGGGGTTTAGGGGCACCTGAAGTGGATTTTGTGGTGAATTTGGGGGATTTTGGGTGTCCCTGAGGGGTTTAGGGAGATCTGAAGTGGATTTTGGGGTGAATTTATGGGATTTTGGGGGTCCCTGTGGGCCTAGGGAAGGATCTGAGCAGGATTGGGTGAATTTAATGGGATTTTGGGTTGACCATATATTTGTCCCTGATTAGTACAGGCATGCACACAGCCGTTATCACGGGCCTTGTTTGAACTCTCAAAAGGGCGTGGCTCAACACCAACATCCACACTAAACCCTCATTTGCATATGAGTCTTGGTGAATATTCATCATTTATTTGCATAAATACAGGCGGATTCACTAGATCTTATCTATCTTGCAATAAACTTCATTTGCATGAAAAGCAGAGTCCATCAGCGCACTAATCGATTTCCATCATTTGCACTGCGTTTCCCCAAGCTTCCAAAGACTCCAAAATGACCTGTAGAAAACTTCCCTCAGAAAAAGTCCCTCAAAATGACCTTGTGAACTGCCCCAATTTTCCCCAAATCCCCCCAAACTGCCCCCAGATCCCCCTTTTCCCCCCTAAAAACCGCATTTTCCTCCATTTTCAGCCATCTTTTCCATAGCTGGTCATTTTTCCCATCTAAGGCCGCCTCATTTGCATAGCGTCCGCGGCCCCGCCCCCAGGGCCGTGGCCTGACGGGCGACTCCTCCCCCAGCAGGCGGCGCATGCGCAGCTCCTGCTCGGCCTGGCTCTAGCCCGGCAGGCACTGAGACCTCCTGGCCACTAGGTGGCGCTAACGCAGTGGGTTTTGAGGCAATCTGAGGGCTTTGGGGGGAAATGTAGGGGATGATGGGGGTCCCAGGTAGAATATGGGGGATTGTGGGGTGAATTTGGTGGATTTTGGGGATCCCTGAGGGGTTTAGGGGCACCTGAAGTGGATTTTGGGGGTGAATTTGGGGGATTTTGGGTGTCCCTGAGGGGTTTAGGGGCACCTGAAGTGGATTTTGGGGTGAATTTGGGGGATTTTGGGGGTCCCTGAGGGGTTTAGAAGGATCTGAGCAGGATTTTGGGGTGAATTTGGGGGATTTTGGGCTGACCATATTTGTTCCTCATTAGCATAAAGGGCGTGGCCACAGCCAGTTATCACGGGGCCTTGTTTGAATCAAAAGGGGCGTGGACTAACACCAACATCCACACTCCAACCTCATTTGCGTAGAGTCGGTGAATATTCATCATTTTTTTGCATAAATACAGGCGTGATTCAATTAAATCTTATTCATTCCCTTGCAATAAACTTCATTTGTATGAAAAGCAGAGTCCATCAGCATTAATTAATCGCATTTCCATCATTTGCATCAAGTGTTTCCCCAAGCCCTCCAAAAGACCCAAAATGACCCAAAACTTCCCCAAAAAGTCCCCAAAATGACCCAGAACTGCCCCAATTTTCCCCAAATCTCCCCAAACTGCCCCCAGATCCCCCTTTCCCCCCTAAAAACCGCATTTTCCTCCATTTTCAGCCATCTTTCCATATTTGGTCATTTTTCCCATCTAAGGCCGCCTCATTTGCATAGCGGCCGCGGCCCCGCCCCCAGGGCCGTGGCCTGACGGGCGACTCCTCCCCCAGCAGGCGGCGCATGCGCAGCTCCTGCTCGGCCTGGCTCTAGCCCGGCAGGCACTGAGACCTCCCGGCCACTAGGTGGCGCTAACGCAGTGGGTTTAGAGGCGATCTGAGGGCTTTGGGGGGAAATGTAGGGGATTGTGGGGTGAATTTGGTGGATTTTGGGGATCCCTGAGGGGTTTAGGGGCACATGAAGTGGATTTTGGGATGAATTTGGGGGATTTTGGGGGTCCCTGAGGGGTTTAGGGGCACCTGAAGTGGATTTTGGGGTGAATTTCGGGGGATTTTGGGTGTCCCTGATGGGTTTCGAGGGATCTGAGCAGGATTTTTGGGTGAATTTGAGGGATTTTGGGTGTCCCTGAGGGGTTTAGGGAGATCTGAAGTGGATTTTGGGGTGAATTCTATGGGATTTTGGGGGTCCCTGGTGGGTTTAGAAGGATCTGAGCAGGATTTCGGGGTGAATTTAATGGGGATTTTGGGCTGACCATATTTGTCCCTGATTAGCATAAAGAGCGTGGCCACAGCCGGTTATCACGGGGCCTTGTTTGAATCAAAAGGGGCGTGGCCTAACACCAACATCCACACTCCAACCTCATTTGCGTAGAGTCGGTGAATATTCATCATTTTATTGCATAAATACCGGCGTGATTCAATTAGATCTTATTCATTCCCTTGCAATAAACTTCATTTGCATGAAAAGCAGAGTCCATCAGCGTTAATTAATCGCATTTCCATCATTTGCATCAAGTGTTTCCCCAAGCCCTCCAAAAGACCCAAAATGACCCAAAACTTCCCAAAAAAGTCCCCAAAATGACCCAGAACTGCCCCAATTTTCCCCAAATCCCCCCAAACTGCCCCAGATCCCCCTTTTCCCCCTTAAAAACCGCATTTTCCTCCATTTTCAGCCATCTTTTCCATATTTGCTCATTTTTCCCATCTAAGGCTGCCTCATTTGCATAGCGGCCGCGGCCCCGCCCCCAGGGCCGTGGCCTGACGGGCGACTCCTCCCCCAGCAGGCAGCGCATGCGCAGCTCCTGCTCGGCCTGCCCCCCAGGGGGGAAATGTAGGGGATGATGGAGGTTCCAGGTAGAATATGGGGGATTGTGGGGTGAATTTGGTGGATTTTGGGGAAATCTGAGGGGTTTAGGGGCACCTGAAGTGGATTTTGGGGTGAATTTGGGGGATTTTGGGGGTCCCAGAGAGGTTTAGGGAGATCTGAAGTGGATTTTGGGGTGAATTTCGGGGGATTTTTGGGGTCCCTGAAGGGGTTAGAAGGATCTGAGCAGGATTTTGGGGTGAATTTGGGGGATTTTGGGGGTCCCTGAGGGGTTTAGAAGGATCTGAGCAGGATTTTGGGGTGAAGTTGGGGGGTTTTGGGCTGACCATATTTGTCCCTGATTAGCATAAAGGGCGTGGCCACACCCAGTGATCACGGGGCCTTGTTTGAATCAAAAGCGGCGTGGCCTAACACCAACATCCACACTCCAACCTCATTTGCGTATAGTCGGTGAATATTCATCATTTTTTTGCATAAATACAGGCGTGATTCAATTAAATCTTATTCATTCCCTTGCAATAAACTTCATTTGTATGAAAAGCAGAGTCCATCAGCATTAATTAATCGCATTTCCATCATTTGCATCAAGTGTTTCCCCAAGCCCTCCAAAAGACCCAAAATGACCCAAAACTTCCCCAAAAAGTCCCCAAAATGACCCAGAACTGCCCCAATTTTCCCCAAATCTCCCCAAACTGCCCCCAGATCCCCCTTTCCCCCCTAAAAACCGCATTTTCCTCCATTTTCAGCCATCTTTCCATAGTTGGTCATTTTTCCCATCTAAGGCCGCCTCATTTGCATAGCGGCCGCGGCCCCGCCCCCAGGGCCGTGGCCTGACGGGTGACTCCTTCCCCAGCAGGCGGCGCATGTGCAGCTCCTGCTCGGCCTGGCCCTAGCCCGGCAGGCACTGAGACCTCCCGGCCACTAGGTGGCGCTAACGCAGCGGGTTTTGAGGCGATCTGAGGGCTTTGGGGGGGGTGCTCTGTAGGATCAGGCACTTGGTGGATTTGGGATCCCCTGAGGGAAGGGCACATGAAGTGGATTTTGGGATGAATTTGGGGGATTTTGGGGGTCCCTGAGGGGTTTAGGGGCACCTGAAGTGGATTTTGGGGTGAATTTCTAAGGATTTTGGGTGTCCCTGATGGGTTTCGAGGGATCTGAGCAGGATTTTGGGGTGAATTTGGGGGATTTTGGGTGTCCCTGAGGGGTTTAGGGAGATCTGAAGTGAATTTTGGGGTGAATTTATGGGATTTTGGGGGTCCCTGGTGGGTTTAGAAGGATCTGAGCAGGATTTCGGGGTGAATTTAATGGGGATTTTGGGCTGACCATATTTGTCCCTGATTAGCATAAAGGGCGTGGCCACACCCAGTGATCACGGGCCCTTGTTTGAATCAAAAGGGGCGTGGCCTAACACCAACATCCACACTCCAACCTCATTTGCGTATAGTCGGTGAATATTCATCATTTTTTTGCATAAATACAGGCGTGATTCAATTAAATCTTATTCATTCCCTTGCAATAAACTTCATTTGCATGAAAAGCAGAGTCCATCAGCGTTAATTAATCGCATTTCCATCATTTCCATCAAGTGTTTCCCCAAGCCCTCCAAAAGACCCAAAATGACCCAAAACTTCCCAAAAAAGTCCCCAAAATGACCCAGAACTGCCCCAATTTTCCCCAAATCCCCCCAAACTGCCCCCAGATCCCCCTTTTCCCCCCTAAAAACCGCATTTTTCTCCATTTTCAGCCATCTTTTCTATAGTTGGTCATTTTTCCCATCTAAGGCCGCCTCATTTGCATAGCGGCCGCGGCCCCGCCCCAGGGCCGTGGCCTGACGGGCGACTCCTCCCCCAGCAGGTGGCGCATGCGCAGCTCCTGCTCGGCCTGGCTCTAGCCCGGCAGGCACTGAGACCTCCCGGCCACTAGGTGGCGCTAACGCAGTGGGTTTTGAGGCGATCTGAGGGCTTTGGGGGGAAATGTAGGAGATGATGGGGGTCCCAGGTAGAATATGGGGGGATTGTGGGGTGAATTTGGTGGATTTTGGGGATCCCTGAGGGGTTTAGGGGCACCTGAAGTGGATTTTGGGGTGAATTTGGGGGATTTTGGGGGTCCAGAGAGGTTTAGGGAGATCTGAAGTGGATTTTGGGGTGAATTTCGGGGGATTTTTGGGGTCCCTGAAGGGTTTAGAAGGACCTGAGCAGCAGGATTTTTAAAGAATTTGGGGATTTTGGGGGTCCCTTGAGGGGTTTAGAAGGATCTGAGCAGGATTTTGGGGTGAATTTGGGGGTATTTTAAGTGCTGACCATATTTTGTCCCTCATTAGCATAGCAAGTGGCCACACCCAGTGATCACGGGGCCTTGTTTGAATCAAAAAGGGCGTATTCCACCCTCAACATCCACACCCAACCTCATCATGATAGTCGGTGAATATCTCTCATCATTTTTTGCATAAATACAGTATGATTCCAATTAGATCTCATTCATCCCCTTGCACAAACCCCATTTCCGTACGAAAAGCAGAGTCCATCAGCGTTAATAAATCGCATTTCAATCATTTGCATCAAGTGTTTCCCCAAGCCCTCCAAAAGACCCAAAATGACCCAAAACTTCCCCAAAAAGTCCCCAAAATGACCCAGAACTGCCCCAATTTTCCCCAAATCCCCCCAAACTGCCCCCAGATTCCCCGTTTCCCCTATAAAAACCGCATTTTCCTCCATTTTCAGCCATCTTCTCCATAGTTGGTCATTTTTCCCATCTAAGGCCGCCTCATTTGCATAGCGGCCGCGGCCGCGCCCCCAGGGCCGTGGCCTGACGGGCGACTCCTCCCCCAGCAGGCGGCGCATGCGCAGCTCCTGCTCGGCCTGGCTCTAGCCCGGCAGGCACTGAGACCTCCCGGCCACTTGGTGGCGCTAACGCAGTGGGTTTTGAGGCGATCTAAGGGCTTTGGGGGGAAATGTAGGGGATTGTGGGGTGAATTTGGTGGATTTTGGGGATCCCTGAGGGGTTTAGGGGCACATGAAGTGGATTTTGGGGTGAATTTGGGGGATTTTGGGGAAATCTGAGGGGTTTAGGGGCACCTGAAGTGGATTTTGGGGTGAATTTCGGGCGATTTTGGGTGTCCCTGATGGGTTTCGAGGGATCTGAGAAGGATTTTGGGGTGAATTTGGGGGATTTTGGGTGTCCCTGAGGGGTTTAGGGAGATCTGAAGTGGATTTTGGGGTGAATTTATGGGATTTTGGGTGTCCCTGGTGGGTTTAGAAGGATCTGAGCA
>JAVTVJ010008752.1:0-10810 GCA_034509425.1 Eopsaltria australis | reverse complement strand
TTTTGGGATGATCCCAGGGAATTCCCGGCAGGAGGGGTTTGGGGATTTTTGGGATGATCCCAGGGAATTCCCGGCAGGGGGAATTTGGGGATTTCTGGGAATGATCCCAGGGAATTCCCGGCAGGAGGGGTTTGGGATTTCTGGGATGATCCCAGGGAATTCCCGGCAGGAGGGGTTTGGGGATTTTGGGATGATCCCAGGGAATTCCCGGCAGGAGGAATTTGGGAATTTTGGGGATTTCTGGGATGATCCCAGGGAATTCCTGGGAATTTTGGGCTGATCCCAGGGAATTCCCAGCAGGAGAGATTGGGGAATTTTGGGATGAGGATCCCATTATCCCGGGGAATTCCCGGCAGGAGGGGTTTGGGATTTCTGGGATGATCCCAGGGAATTCCCAGCAGGAGGGGTTTGGGGATTTTTGGGAATGATCCCAGGGAATTCCCGGCAGGAGGGGTTTGGGATTTCTGGGAATGATCCCAGGGAATTCCCGGCAGGGGGAATTTGGGGATTTCTGGGATGATCCCAGGGAATTCCCGGCAGGAGGGGTTTGGGGATTTGGGAATGATCCCAGGGAATTCCCGGCAGGGGGAATTTGGGGATTTCTGGGAATGATCCCAGGGAATTCCCGGCAGGAGGGGTTTGGGATTTCTGGGATGATCCCAGGGAATTCCTGGCAGGAGAGATTGGGGAATTTTGGGATGAGGATCCCATTATCCCGGGGAATTCCTGGCAGGAGGGGTTTGGGAATTTTGGGATGATCCCAGGGAATTCCTAGGGCAGGAGGGGTTTGGGAATTCTGGGATGATCCCAGGGAAATCCTGGGAATTTTGAGCTGATCCCGGGAATTCCCGGCAGGAGGGGTTTGGGGATTTTTTGGGAATGATCCCAGGGAATTCCCGGCAGGGGGAATTTGGGGATTTGGGATGATCCCAGGGAATTCCCGGCAGGAATACGTGGCCAACAAGACGCGGAAGACGGAGGAGCGGCGCCGCGGGATCCGGGACATCAACGCCGTGATCCAACAGATCCAGAGGGAGCAGGACCTGACCCAGGGTACCCGGAGAATTCCAGGGGAATTCCAGGGGGATCCCATGGGAATGGAGCTGGGAGATCCATGGGAATGGGGCTGGGATCCCGTGGGAATGGGGCTGGGATCCCGTGGGAATGGGGGCTGGCAATTCCATGGGAATGGAGCTGGGATCCCATGGGAATGGGGCTGGAATTCCGTGGGAATGGGGCTGGGAGATCCATGGGAATGGGGCTGGGATCCCGTGGGAATGGGGCTGGGATCCCATGGGAATGGGGCTGGGATCCCATGGGAATGGGGCTGGGAGGGATCCCAGGATTCCAGGGGGGAATTCCATGGGAATGGGGCTGGAATTCCATGGGAATGGGGGCTGGGATTCCCTGGGACAGGGCTGGGAGGGAATCCCAGGGGGTTCCCATTCCCATTTTTCCAATCCCGTTCCCGATCCCATTCCCATTTTTCTGATCCCATTCCCGTTTTTCCCAATCCCATTCCCGTTTTTCCAGAGGTGCCCATGGAGCGCTGGGGATCCCATTCCCATTCCCATTCCCATTTTTCTGATCCCATTCCCATTTTTCCGATGCCATTCCCGTTTTTCCAGATGTGCCCATGGAGCACTTCCTGCGCAAGGTGCAGGGGGTTCCCATTCCCATTTTTCTGGTCCCATTCCCAGTTTTTGATCCCATTCCCGTTTTTCCAGAGGTGGGCATGGAGCACTGGGGTTGTTCCCATTCCCGATCCCATTCCCATTTTCCCGATGCCATTCCCATTTTCCCGATGCCATTCCTGTTTTTCCAGAGGTGGGCATGGAGCACTTCCTGCGCAAGGTGCAGGGGGTTCCCATTCCCATTCCCAATCCCATTCCCGATGCCATTCCCGTTTTTCCAGAGGTGGGCATGGAGCACTGGGGTTGTTTCCATTCCCGTGTTCCCGATCCCATTCCCGTTTTTCCTATTCCCGTTTTTCCAGAGGTGGGCATGGAGCGGACGGTGCAGGGGGTTCCCATTCCCGATCCCATTCCCGTTTTCCCATTCCCGTTTTTCCAGAGGTGGGCATGGAGCGCTGGGGTTGTTCCCATTCCCGTTTTTCCCATTCCCGTTTTTCCAGAGGTGGGCATGGAGCACTTTGTGCGCAAGGTGCAGGGGGTTCCCATTCCCATTCCCAATCCCATTCCCGTTTTCCCATTCCCGTTTTTCCAGAGGTGGGCATGGAGCACTTTGTGTGCAAGGTGCAGGGGGTTCCCGTGTTCCCGATCCCATTCCCGATCCCATTCCCGATGCCGTTCCCGTTTTTCCAGAGGTGGGCATGGAGCACTGGGGATCCCATTCCCAATCCCATTCCCATTCCCAATCCCATTCCCGATGCCATTCCCGTTTTTCCAGAGGTGGGCATGGAGCACTGGGGTTGTTTCCATTCCCGTTTTTCCCGATCCCATTCCCGTTTTCCCGATGCCATTCCCGTTTTTCCAGAGGTGGGCATGGAGCACTTTGTGCGCAAGGTGGAGGCCGCTCACTGCTCCGCCTGCGATCTCCTGATCCCGATGCACTTCGGATCCATCCAGAAACACCTCAAATCCCTGGATCACAACCACAACCGCCGGGTGAGCCCCGAATCCCGGGAATTCCCGCTGGGAGGGGCCAGAATCCTGGGAATTCCCAAAAGGGGAGGCCAGAATCCTGGGAATTCCCAAAGGGGGAGACCTGGATCCTGGGAATTCCCAAAGGGGGAGGCCAGAATTCCATAGGGATTCACCCAAATCCTGGGAATTCCCAAAGGGGGAGGCCAAAATCCTGGGAATTCCCAAAGGGGGAGGCCAAAATCCTGGGAATTCCCAAAGGGGGAGACCTGGATCCTGGGAATTCCCACTGGGAGAGGTCAAAATTCCATAGGGATTCACCCAAATCCTGGGAATTCCCAAAGGGGAAGATCCGGATCCTGGGAATTCCCATGGGAGAGGTCAAAATTCCATAGGGATTCACCCAAATCCTGGGAATTCCCAAAGGGGAAGATCCGGATCCTGGGAATTCCCACTGAGACAGACCCAAATCCCGGGAATTCCCACTGGGAGAGACCCGGATCCTGGAAATTCCCGAAGGGAGAGACCCAGATCCTGGGAATTCTCATGGGAGAGGCCAAAATTCCACTGGGATCCACCCAAATCCTGGGAATTCCCAAAGGGAGAGACCTAAATCCATAGGGGGACCCTGAAATCCCAGGAATTCTTACTGGGAGAGGCAAAAATTCCACTGGGATTCACCCAAATCCTGGGAATTCCCAGTGGGAGAGAGAAAATTCCTGGGAATTCCCAAAGGGATGCACCCAGATCCTGGGAATTCCCATGGGAGAGACCAAAATCCTGGGAATTCCCACTGGGAGAGGCCAAAATCCTGGGAATTCCCAAAGGGGGAGGCCAGAATCCTGGGAATTCCCATGGGAGAAACCAAAATCCTGGGAATTCCCATGGGAGAGGCCAAAATTCCATAGGGATTCACCCAAATCCTGGGAGTTACCCCAAATCCTGGGAATTCCCAAAGGGGGAGACCCAAATCCTGGGAATTCCCACTGGGAGAGGTCAAAATCCTGGGAATTCCCACTGGGAGAGACCGAAATCCCAGGAATTCCCACTGGAGGAGGCCAAAATCCCGGGAATTCCCACTGGGAGAGACCCGGATCCTGGAAATTCCCGAAGGGAGAGACCCAGATCCTGGGAATTCCCACTGGGGGAGGCCAAAATTCCACTGGGATCCACCCAAATCCTGGGGAATTCCCACTGGGAGAGACCAAAATTCCATAGGGATTCACCCAAATCCTGGGAATTCCCAAAGGGGGAGGCCAGAATCCTGGGAATTCCCATGGGAGAAACCAAAATCCTGGGAATTCCCATGGGAGAGGCCAAAATTCCATAGGGATTCACCCAAATCCTGGGAGTTACCCCAAATCCTGGGAATTCCCACTGGGAGAGGTCAAAATCCTGGGAATTCCCACTGGGAGAGACCGAAATCCCAGGAATTCCCACTGGAGGAGGCCAAAATCCCGGGAATTCTCACTGGGAGAGACCAAAATCCCGGGAATTCTCACTGGGAGAGACCCGGATCCTGGAAATTCCCGAAGGGAGAGACCCAGATCCTGGGAATTCCCACTGGGAGAGACCCAAATCCCACCAGGACCAACCCAAATCCCAGGAATTCCCACTGGGAGAGACCCGGATCCTGGAAATTCCCGCTGGGAGAGACCCAGATCCTGGGAATTCCCACTGGGGGAGGCCAAAATTCCACTGGGATCCACCCAAATCCTGGGGAATTCCCACTGGGAGAGACCAAAATTCCATAGGGATTCACCCAAATCCTGGGAATTCCCAAAGGGGGAGACCCAAATCCCACCAGGATCCACCCAAATCCTGGGAATTCCCCTGGGAGAGACCCAAATCCTGGGAATTCTCATTGGGAGAGGCCAAAATTCCATCAGGATTCATCCAAATCCTGGGAATTCCCAGTGGGAGAGACCAAAATCCTGGGAATTCCCAGTGGGAGAGAGAAAATTCCTGGGAATTCCCAAAGGGATCCACTCAAATCCTGGGAATTCCCATGGGAGAGACCAAAATCCTGGGAATTCCAACTGAGATCCCTCAAAATCCTGGGAATTCCCACTGGGAGAGCCCCAAATCCATGGGGGGAGCCCAAAATCCCAGGAATTCCCATTGGGATCCACCCAAATCCCAGGAATTCCCAGCAATTTCCCTGGATTTGTGCCCTCAGCCCCTTTTTCCCAGGGGTTTTTTTGGGAATTTTTTGGGAATTTCCGGCCCCAGCCCCTTTTTCCCATGGAATTTTTTGGGAATTTTCATCCCCAGGGAATTTTTCCCATGGAATTTTTTGGGAATTCTGCCCCCAGCCCCTTTTCCCATTGAATTCCTTGGGAATTTCTGTCCCCAGCCCTTTTTTCCATGGAATTCCTTGGGAATTTCTGTCCCCAACCCCTTTTCCCCGTGGAATTCTTTGGGATTTGAGTCCCAATTCCCGGAATTCCGTGTTTTCCCCAGGCCATGATGGAGCAATCCAAGAAATCCTCGCTGGTGGTGGCCCGGAGCATCCTCAACAACAAACTCATCAGCAAAAAGCTGGAAAAGTTCCTCAAGGTGGGAATTCCGGGAATTCTGGGGAGCATTTCGGAATTGGGGGGGTTTTTTTGGGAATATTTGGGATTTTTTGGGAATTTTTGGGATTTTCTGGGGTTTTTTTGGGAATTTTTGTGGGGTTTTTGGGAATATTTTGGAGTTTTTGGGGAATATTTGGGATTTTCCAGGGTTTTTTTGGGAATATTTGGGATTTTTGGGGGGTTTTTTGGGAATTTTGGGTTTTGGGTTTTTTTGGGAATATTTGGGATTTTCCAGGGTTTCTTTGGGATATCTGGGATTTTCCAGGGTTTTTTTGGGAATATTTTGGATTTTTGGGGGTTTTTTTGGGAATATTTTGGGAATATTTTGGGAATATTTTGGGGTTTTCCAGGGTTTTTTAGGAATATTTGGGGGTTTTGGGGTTTTTTGGGATTATTTGGGATTTTCCAGGTTTTTTTGGGAATATTTTGGGATTTTTGGGGGGGAATTCCCGGAGTTTTTCTTTCCTGGTCTGGGGGGTTGAGGATTGGGCTGATCCTGGATTGGGAATTTTGGGAATTTTGGGAATTTTGGAGTGGGTTGGGTGGGAAGGGGCTGAAATTCCAGAAATCCCTTCCCATAAATCCCAGAAATCCCAAAATTCCCAGAAATTCCCTAAATCCCATCCCAAAAATCCCAAAATTCCCATAAATCTCTTCCCGAAATTCCCAGAAATCCCAAAATTCCCAGAAATCCCCTAAATCCCTTCCCAGAAATCCCCTACATCCCAAAATTCCCAAAATTCCCATAAATCCCATCCCAAAAATCCCAAAATTCCCATAAATCTCTTTCCATAAATCCCCTAAATCCCCAAATTCCTATAAATCCCAGAAATCCCATCCCAAAAATCCCAGAAATCCCAAAATTCCCAGAAATCCCATCCCAAAAATCCCAGAAATCCCTTAAATCCCACAAATTCCAGAAATCCCATCCCATTCATTCCCAGGCCGGAATTCCTTCCCAAAATCCCGGAATTCCAGGATAATTTGGGTGGGAAAACGTCCTTAAATCCCATCCCAATCCCCAAAATCCCCCAAATCCCAGGGATAATCCCACAATTCCAGAGGGATCCGACCTTTCCTTGGGAATTGCAGCTCCAGGCAGGAATTCCAGCCCAAAATTCCCGGTTTTTATCAGGATTTGGGGCAGTGGGAGGCGGGAATTCCTTGGAAAATCCCCAGGGAAGCTCCCAATGTTTTTTGGGAATTTTTTTTCCCGTTTTTCCAGGGGGAAAATCCATTCACGGATGATCCCGAGGAAAAGGAGGAGCACGAGGAAGGGGAAGGAGCAGGGGAGGAAAATCCCGAGGAAAATCCCGGAAATCCTGAGGAAAATCCGGAAAATCCCGAGGAAAATCCGGAAAATCCCCAAAATCCTGGAAATCCTGAGGAAAATCCTGGAAATCCTGAGGAAAACCCTGGAAATCCTGAAGAAAATCCTGAAAATCTTGAAGAAAATCCCAAAAATCCTGAGGAAAATCCCGAAAATCCTGAGGATCCCGAGGAAAATCGGGAAAATCCCGAGGAAAATCGGGAAAATTCTGAGGAAAATCGGGAAAATCCCGAGGAAATTCCAGCAAAAAGCCAGGAAATGGGAACAGGGACAAATCCAGAGCTGGAAAAAGCAGAAAATTCCCAAAATTCCGAGGAATTCCCACGGGAAGAGCAGCGGGAGGAAGAGGAAAGTTCCGGAATATTCCGGGAGTGAATTCCCGAATTCCCGGTGGGAAAAGGACCCAAAAATTCCCTGGAAGTGTCGGATCCGTGTCCGTGGCCGTTCCCCGCTCCCAGCCCCAAATCCTGGGAATTCCTGGGAAAAATGGGAATTTCCTGGAATTTTGTCTTTGGGAATTCCCGGGAAAAAGAGGGAATTCCCTTGGAATTTTTTTTTGGAATTTTTGGGAGGGAATTCCCGAGAAAAAAAATGGAATTTCATTGGAATTTTTTTTCTTGGAATTCCAAGGAAAAAGAGGGAATTTTGGTGGAATTTTGGTGGATTTTTTTTCTGGGAATTCCCAGGAAAAAAATGGAATTTTCTTGGATTTTTTTTTTTTTTCTGGGAATTCTGGGAAAAAGACGGAATTCTTTTGGAATTCCTTTTCTGGGAATTCCTGGGAAAAGAGGGAATTTTGTTGGAATTTTTTTTGAATTTTTTCCTCAGGAATTCCCAGGAAAAAGTGGGAATTTCCTTGGAATTTTTTTTTCCCTGGGAATTCCCAGGAAAAAGAGGGAATTCTGACTTTTTTTTGGGAATTCCTGGGAAAAAAAGAGGAAATTTCATTGGAATTTTTTCTTTGGGAATTCCTAGGAATATGGGAGAATTTTGTTGGAATTTTTTCTTTGGGAATTCCCAGGAAAAAGAGGGAAATTCCATAAAATTTTTTTCCCTGGGAATTCCCAGCAAAAAAACCAAATTCCATTGGGATTTTTTTGGGAATTTTTTCTACCAAATCTCCCAAACTTTTCCCATTTTTTTTCCCCCTTGGATTTATGGGAATTTCCCCCCCTTTCCCTCAGGACTGGGAATTTTCCAGCTGGGATTTTTCCCTCTCGGCTCTCCGAGGATTTTCCCGGATTTTCCGTGGCTGTGGATCCCTTTTTTCCCCGTTTTTCCCGCCGTTTTTCCCGGTTTTTCCCGGTTTTCCCCTGGTTTTCCTGCTGTTCTCCCCTCTCGGAGCGTTCGGTGCCGTTGTGTCCGTTGTGAATCGGGAGAATTCCCGAGGTTTCTGTGGATTTTAAAGGACTCATCCCGAGGTTATCCCGACTTTTTCGTCTTTGGGAAACCCAAAAATCCCAAATTCCCGGTTTTTTTGGGGAGTTTCCCGATTTTTTTGAGGAGTTTGGGCTGAAATCTGAGGGAAATCTTGGAATTTGGGGTTTGGGAATGGTGGTGCTGGAGGAAGTTGTGGATGTGGGTTTGGTTTTTTTGGGAATTCCGGGGTTTGGGAAGGAGAAATTCCTGCTAAAAAGGGGGGAATTCCGTCAGGAATTGGAAATTCCGGCATGGAACGGGGGGATTCCTGTAAAAAATGGGGGAATTCCCACTAGGAAAAGGAAAATTCCTTCAGGGAAGGGAAAATTTCCTTCAGGAAGGGGAAAATTCCTTCAGGAAGGGGAAAATTCCAGCTGGGAATGGGGAAATTCCACTCAGGAATGGGGAAAGGATGGAAAAGGGTTGGGAAAAAATGGAAAAAATGATGGAAATGGGATGGAAAAAGGGATGGAAAAAGGGATGGAAAATTATGGAAAAGGGATGGGAAAAAGGGACAGAAATGGGATGGAAAAAAGGGTTGGAAAAGGGATGGAAAAGGGGTGGGAAAAGGATGGAAAAAGTGATGGAAATGGGATGGAAAAAAGGAAGGAAAAAGGGTGGAAAAGGGACAAGGAAATGGATGGAAAAAGGGAAGGGAAAAAGGGTGGAAAAAAAAACTGGGAAAAGGAAGGGAAAAAGTGGAAAAAAGGAGGGGAAAAAATGGAGAAAAGGGATGGAAAAAGGGATTTGGGGACATTGTGAGGGGATTTGGGGACCCTGAGAGGGGATTTGGGAACATCGAGGGGAATTTGGGGACTCTCTGAGGGGATTTGGGGACCCTGAGAGGATTTGGGGATTCCTAAGGAGGTTTGGGGACATTGTGAGGGGATTTGGGGACCCTGAGAGGGGGTTTTGGGACATCGAGGGGAATTTGGGGGCTCTGAGGGGATTTGGTGACACTGAGGGGATTTGGGGACATTGTGAGGGGATTTGGGGACTCTCTGAGGGGATTTGAGGACCCTGAGAGGGGATTTGGGAACACTTTGAGGGGATTTGGGGACACTGAGGTGATTTGGGAATTCCTGAGGGGATTTGGGGACTCTCTGAGGGGATTTGGGGACACTGAGGTGATTTGGGGATTTCTGAAGGGATTTGGGGACATTGTGAGGGGATTTGGGGACTCTCTGAGGGGACTTGAGGACCCTGAGAGGGGATTTGGGGACACTGAGGTCATTTGGGAATTCCTGAGGGGATTTGGGGACATTGAGGGAAATTTGGGGACTCTCTGAGGGGATTTGGGGACTCTGAGGGGATTTGGTGATTCCTGAGGTGATTTGGGGACATTGTGAGGGGATTTGGGGACCCTGAGGGGATTTGGGGTGACTGTGAGGGGATTTGAGGACTCTCTGAGGGGATTTGGGGACATTATGAGGGGATTTGAGGATTCT
Organism: Eopsaltria australis; assembly: GCA_034509425.1. NCBI lineage: Eukaryota > Metazoa > Chordata > Aves > Passeriformes > Petroicidae > Eopsaltria > Eopsaltria australis. The sequence continues at coordinate 1,431 of JAVTVJ010008752.1, read as the reverse complement.
CTGAGGGGATTTGGGTACCCTGAGGGAATTTGGGGACATTTTCAGGGGATTTGTGGGACCCTGTGAGGGGACTTGGGGTGACTGTGAGGGGATTTGAGGACTCTCTGAGGGGATTTGAGGACGCTGAGGGGATTTGGGTACCCTGAGGGAATTTGGGGACATTTTCAGGGGATTTGGGGGACCCTGTGAGGGGACTTGGGGTGACTGTGAGGGCATTTGGGGACTCTCTGAGGGGATCTGGGGACCCTGAGGGGATTTGGGATGACTCTGAGGGTTTTTGGGGACCCTTGTGAGGGGATTTGGGGGCATTGTCACTGTGAGGGGATGGGGACACTGTCCCTGAGGGGATTTGGGGACACTCACTGTGAGGCACTGGGGACATTGTCACTGTGAGGGGCCGCTCCGGGGCCATTTCGAGGCCACTCCGGTGCCGGTTCGGGGTCGTTCCGGGGCCATTTCGGGGTCGTTTCGAGGCCGCTCCGTTCCCGACCCCGGGAGCTCCATGGCGGCCCCTCCTCCCCTCACCGCCGGCAGCGGCGCGCCCTCCGGCGCCGTCCAATCAGCATCCAGAACGCTCATGATTGACAGGCCGTGCCCTCAGGGAGGAAGCGCCTTCACCAATCAGATCGTGGGCGGGAACGAGCCCGACCAATGGGAGCTTCGGGCGGGACGCGCCTCTGGGGAGTTCAACCAATGAGAAGCGTCGTGGGCGGGGCTTAACGGGAGGCGGGCGCCAGCGCGCGTGCGCCGGCGGCTGAGGCGGGCGGGGAAGCGGCGGCGGCGGCGGCGGCGCCGGGAGGGGCGGCGGAGATGGAGCCGGGATACGGCGGTAGGTGCGGGGCGAGGCGGCCCCGCGGTGCCGCCGCTGCCCCGAGGAGGCGGTGGCTCCTTCCCGTTGCTGCCTCAGCACCGGCTCCGTTACCGGCGGGGTTTGGGGGGGGCTCCGCCGCAGCGGGAAGCGCATCGCCCGCCCCCCCCGTGAGGCGGTGGCGCCGCTGATTGGCTGAGCGCCACGTCAGTCACCGCTAGGGCGGCGCTGATTGGCTGCCGGGGGCTGAGGGGGGGGTCGTGCCCTGAGGGGGGCGGGGGGGCGGAAATGGCGCCGGGCCCATTTCTGAAGACGACACAAAATGGCGGCCGCGGCCCCGCCCCCGCCGCCCGTGCCTCAGTTTCCCTCGTCCTGCCCCGTCCCGACCGTGGCGACACCCGGGGGGTCCCGTGTCCCCTCCCTGGGGGTCCCGTGTCCCCTTCCCAGGGGGTCCTGTGCCCTCCTCAGGGCGTCCCGCGGCCCCTCCTGAGGGGATCCCTGCGCTCCCCTCAGGGGAATCCCCCTGCAATCCCCGCCTTCACATCCCCCTTGGATCGCCCTCTGGATCTCCTCTCCAATTCCCGCCTGGATCCCACCTGGATCTCTTCAGGATTTCCCCTGGA
>JAVTVJ010008751.1:0-11305 GCA_034509425.1 Eopsaltria australis | reverse complement strand
TGGTGTGGTTGACGTTGGCGCCGTGGCTCACCAGCAGCTTGACCACCTCGAAGTGGCCGGCGCCGGCCGCGCACCAGAGCGCGGTGGCCCCGTCGATGACGAAGCTGGGGATGGGAGGACAGGGACAGGGAGTTAGGTTGATGCTCTTCCAAAAGCACATCCCACACCCAGCCATCACCAGGTATTTTACAGCCGGCCCGTTCCTGGATTTCCAGGAACTCACCGGAATCGCCACGGCCAAGGAATGAGGCTCACGGAGCACACGGAGCGTTGGAAGTTGGGAGTTCCAAAGCAGCCAAGGGGTTTTGGCCACCTTGAAGATCCCACTTGCCAACTCCAGCCTCGGCTTAGGGAGGTCTGGGAATAAGAGCTCTAAAATTATCACTTCAGTGCCATGAAGTGACAAAGACCAAGAAAAACCTTTAAATGGGTATTTTGACACAAAAAAAACCCAGACTTAGACACGAGCAACAGCCCAGACACCCAAACACACCAGGCCTGGCAGCAAAACTGGCTTCAAAATTTCCCACCAGCTCCCCTGCTCCCTCTCCCTGAGCTGCAGATCCACCATCATTCCCCTATTCGAGATCCCGTGCCCTGAAGCAGCCCGGCGGCCTGGTGACACAGGCGGAACCCCGGGAATAAAATAAACCCTAAAAAGCAGAAGTTCTGGGCTGGGCTGTTCCACAGATCTGCGTCACGTGGTGGCCTTGCAGATGACAGGGAAATGAGGGGACAGAGCCCTCTTTCTAAGCTGCTCTTCTCCAGCCCAGCACACAAAACAAAGGATTTGTCCTTCCCATTCCGCTGGTTTTGAAGTAGAAATTCAAACGAAGCAGGAATTTAAATGAAGAAACAAGCAGTGCTCACACACCCTCAAGGCACGTCCCAAACACACAGGAGGGACACATATTTCCCAAAAAAGCTACGATCCCCAAAGTTAAAATATCACAAGATCAGCTTAAATTTCACTTTCACTGCGATTTTTTAACTGTTTGGTGAAGCCCTCGCAGCTCCACAGCTGCTGTTTGTAAATCCAACACCTCCAGAGGCTCCTTAAGATCTCGGCGAGAACTCCCGGTGAGAAGTTCCTGATTTTGTAAATAATCCCATTCCAACATTTCTGTGTCGAGGCAGGAGGGAGGGTCTGCCATGAACAGGAGGTGATTCTTTGGTGCTTCGAGGTTCCGAAGGAGAGGAGCTGCTGAGCCCCCTTATCCGAGGCACAACAACTCCAGGGGATCACATGGGCTCTGCATCCGTTGTGCCTCGCACAACTCCTCCTTTCATCTGTGCCAGGCACAGCCTCTGGAAAACACATCCCCACCCCTAACCAGGCAAAAATCCAGCTCGGGCTGCCTCTCGGGAGGCCCTTCCTCCAGGAGTTCTCACCCCAGGGATTCTCAACCAAACGACAAAAAAAAACCGAGCTGGAAGGGAAAAGGAAGGAATAAGAATCAAAGCACACAGGGAAGTGGCTCTGCATGTAAAAACTGAACTGTGAGAGCCCCTCCAGGATGCCACTGTCACCTGTGGGAGCAAAAATGTCCCAGAAAGGCCACTCTGGCCCAGCAGCAGCTCTCTGGGCTGTGAATACCATCCTGTCTACCAGGATATCCTGGCCACAGCTCCACGTAGGGAATTCCTAAATGGAAAAGGCATTTATGGCTCATAAAGCATCAGGTGGGATCTCCAACCACATTTTTTATCACAGAGTCACCAAATTGTGACCTCATTGTGATCTCCAACGCCCACACCATGTTTGGGTGGGGATGTCGGGAATTCCTTTCTAAAAACAGCAGGAAGGAGGGGCCTGGGCACTGCCAACCTGTCAGCCTCCCCTCTGTGCCTGGGAAATCAGGGGCAGATCCGCAGGGAAGCTCTGCTGAGGAGGGCAGGGAAGTGAACACAGATCCCAGAATGGCCTGGGTTGGAAGGGATCCACGAGGGCCATCAAATCACAGAATAATCTGGGTAGGAAAGAACTCCCAAGGGCCATCAAATCACAGAATGCTGAGCAGCAAGGGGCCTGCCGGGGCCACCAGGTCAGGGATCATCCTGAGCTGCAAAGGACGCACAAGCACCACCAAGGCACAGAACAATCTGGGCTGGAAAGGGCTCCCAAGGGCCACCAAGTCACAGAAGCCTGAGCTGGAAAGGGCCTACAAGGGCCACCAGGTCACGGAACAATCTGGGTCAGAAAGGGCTCCAAAGGGCCACCAAGTCACAGAAGAGTCTGAGCTGCAAGAGGCCCACAAGGGCCACCAAGGCACAGACTCACAGAATAGCCTGAGCTGGAAGGGGTCCACAAGGACCACCAGGTCATGGAATAATATGAGCTGGAAAAGACCCACAAGCACCACCAAGCCACAGAACCCCGAGCTGGAGAGAACCCACAAGCACCACCAAGCCACAGAACCCCGAGCTGGAGAGAACCCACAGGCACCACCAAGCCACAGAACAGCCCGAGCTGGAGAGAACCCACAAGCACCACCAAGCCACAGAACCCCGAGCTGGAAGAGCTCCACAAGGACCATCAGGTCACACAACACTCCGCACTGGAGAAGGCTCCCAAACCCCACCAAGCCCCCGAAGCGTGCGAGCCGCCAGAGGCCCAGCAGCCGCGCTCTGCTCTGCTCTGCTCTGCTCTGCTCAGCCCAGCCCAGGCCGGGCCAGTCCGGGCCGGCCTCACGTACCCGTCGAAGCGGACGGTGCCGGTCTGCTGCGTGTGGACGCGGTAGTGCTCGAGCAGCAGCCGCACCACCTTGGCGTGCCCGTTGCGGGCGGCGATGATGAGCGGCGTGGAGCGCTGCCCGCCGTGCTGGCTCACGTAGCCCAGCAGGTACTTGATGTCGCTCTCGGAGCGGTTCAGCAGCAGCGCGGCCAAGGTGAGCACGCGGCCCTCGCTGGCCGCCTTGTACACGTACCCCGCCAGCCCCTCCATGGCCGCCTCCGCCTCCGCGCGGCCCCGCCGCCCGCAACGGCCCCGCTCGGGCCGGCCCGGCTCTGCCCCGGCCCGCTCCGTCCTGCCGCGGCGCCCCGCGGGGCGCACATGCGGCCGCCCCGGGGCTCGCCGCCCCCGCCCCGGCCCTGGCCCCGGCCCCGGTCCCGGTCCCGGCCCCGGTCCCGGCCCCAGCCCCGGCCCCGGTCCCGGCGGGAGCGCAGCCGCGGCCCGGCAGCCAAGGCGCGGCCCCCCCGCCCGCAGCGCGGGCCCGGCCGGCACCGCCGCGCTCCGCTCCGCCCCGCCCGCCCCGGAACCGCTCCGCTCCGCCCGCCCGCCTCAGCGCGGCCGCCCGGCAACAGCGCCCGACACAGCGCGTTCCGGAGCCAGCCCGGTCCGGAGCCAGCCCGGTCCGGAGCCAGCCCGGTCCGCAGCCAGGCCGTGAGGCTGGAACGGCCATCCAGAGCATGGAGGCCAAGCCGGCACCCTGAGGGCACGGCCGAGGCAGCACCGTGAGGGCACGGCCGAGGCCAAACCGGCGCCGTGAGGGCACAGAGAGAACACGGCCGAGGCCAGGCCGGCACCGTGAGGGCACCCTGAGGGCACGGCCGAGGCCAAACCGGCACCGTGAGGGCACGGCCGAGGCCAAACCGGCACCGTGAGAGCACGGCCGAGGCCAGGCCGGCACCGTGAGGGCACAGCCAGAGCACGGCCGAGGCCAAACCGGCACCGTGAGGGCACCGTGAGGGCACGGCCGAGGCCAGGCCGGCACCGTGAGGGCACCGTGAGGGCACGGCCGAGGCCAAACCGGCACCGTGAGGGCACGGCCGAGGCCGAACCGGCGCAGCCGAGGCCAGGCCGGCACCGTGAGCGTGTCCCCGAGTGCCTCAGCGAGCAGTAAGACACAATAACACACAGATAACCGCTAGGCCGCCGCCTCAGCTTTTAATGCTCATCTCCACCGCACGGTCACTGAGGTTGGAAAAGACCTCCGAAGTCCTTTCGAGTCGGAAAGGAAAGAGAAGGAGTCTTTACAAACAAACTGTGGGCCTGATGGTGGATAAGGGCAGGCACGGAGAGGTGAAAGAAGCAGTGGAAGGAACCGTAAATTCCATAGGAATTCCACTAATTGGCACAGACTGTTGCTCACTCAAGGCTGTACTAAATACCTGGATTTAGAGAGAAAGAACAGAGACAAAAAGGGCGGATCTGTATTAGGTGTTTTGGGAAGTCTGTGCCTCTGGAGTACCTCAGCAAAGGAGGAAAGAGAGAGGGTGGGAAATAAGGATAAAAAGGAGGCTGTGTCCCCTAAAAATTTGAGAGACCCCATAGGAAATGCCCATGGCCTCTCCCTTTATTCTAATAAAGTTCCAGGACTCCTCTGTCTCCTTTTTGGACATAAACCTCTGGTGTGTGTGGGTTGATTTTCCTGACATCCCCAAGTGCCACAGCGAGCAATGAAACGCAATTACACACAGGCAGCTGCTAGCCCACCACCTCGGCTTTTAATCTGCATCTCCACTGAGGTTGGAAAAGCCCTCCGAGGTCATCTGTGCCCGATGCCCACCTCGTCCCCAGCCCGGAGCACTGAGTGCGTGTCCAGGAATTCCTCGCGCACCTCCAGGGATGGGCACTCCAAACCTCCCTGGGCAGCCCTTTCTGTGAGGAAATTCCTGATGATGTCCAACCTAAATCCAGCCTGAACCTCAGCTGATGCAGAGCCCGACCCTCCCTGGCTGCCCCCTCCTGCTGGGAGCTGTGGAGAGTGAGATTGGCTTTGTTTGGGTTGGACTGGGTTGGGTTGGGTTGGGTTGGGTTGGGTTGGGTTGGGTTGGATTGAGTTGGGTGGGTTGGGTTGGACTGGGTTGGGTTGGGTTGGGTTGGATTGGATTGAGTTGGGTTGGGTTGGGTTGGACTGGGTTGGGTTGGGTTGGGTTGGGTTGGGTTGGATTGGATTGAGTTGGGTTGGGTTGGACTGGATTGGGTTGGGTTGGGTTGAGTTGGGTTGGGTTAGGTTGGGCTGGAATTTGTTCAGCTGGATTGGGCTGGGCTGGGCTGGATTCAGCTGGACTGGGTTGGGCTAGACTGGCTGGGCTGTGTTTGCTGGGCTGGGCTGGGTTCGTTAGGTTGGGTTGGAGCTAGTTGGGTTCAGTTGGGCTGGGTTGGTTGGGTTGGGTTAGACTGGATTGGGTTCAGTTGGGCTGGGTTGGGTTGGGTTAGACTGGATTGGGTTCAGTTGGGCTGGGTTGGTTGGGTTGGGTTAGACTGGATTGGGTTCAGTTGGGTTGGGTTGGGTTAGACTGGATTGGGTTCAGTTGGGCTGGGTTGGTTGGGCTGGGTTAGACTGGATTGGGTTCAGTTGGGATGGGTTGGGTTAGACTGGATTGGGTTCCGTTGGGTTAGACTGGATTGGGTTCAGTTGGGCTGGGTTGGTTGGGTTGGGTTAGACTGGATTGGGTTCAGTTGGGCTGGGTTGGTTGGGCTGGGTTAGACTGGATTGGGTTCAGTTGGGATGGGTTGGAATTAGACTGGATTGGGTTCCGTTGGGGTTAGACTGAATTGGGTTCAGTTAGTACAGGTTGGTTAGGTTGGGTTAGGCTAGTTGGGTTCAGTTGGAGCTGCAGGTTGGTAGGCTGGGGTTAGACTGGATTGGGTTCAGTTGGGCTGGGTTGGTTGGGCTGGGTTAGACTGGATTGGGTTCAGTTGGGCTGGGTTGGTTGGGCTGGGTTAGACTGGATTGGGTTCAGTTGGGCTGGGTTGGTTGGGTTGGGTTAGACTGGATTGGGTTCAGTTGGGTTAGACTGGATTGGGTTCAGTTGGGATGGGTTGGGTTGGGTTAGACTGGATTGGGTTCAGTTGGGCTGGGTTGGTTGGGCTGGGTTAGACTGGATTAACCTCAGTTGGGATCAGCTGGGTCGGGTTGGGCTGGGTTTGGCTCAGTTTGGGTTTTTTAAGCCAGAACCAGCAGCTCCCATCAGCTCGGCCATGCCCCCGCCCCAGCCCAGGCAGGACCCTCAGCCCTGGTTTTGGGGACCCCGTCACCGGCCTTGTCACACACCTGTCACCCGCACCCCCTGCTGGGCCACCTCCCTGGCTGCTGGTGACAGGAGCCACCAGCAGTAAGGGGACACCGCCCGGGCCCCGTCTGCCGCCCCATTGTCCTGCGGGGGATCCGGTCTCAGCCCCATGAATTGTTAATTAGGAATTGTTAATTCAGAGCCACCGGAGCTGCGGCTCTCTGTGGGATGTGCATTATTCATGGAGCAGCAGCCGGAGCCCGCAGAGCCCAGGGGACACCAGGGGACACCAGGGGACACCAGGGGACACGAGCCAGGCCGTGGCCAGCCCTGCTGAGAGCCACGTACCTGTGTCAGGCACAGGGTGACAAGCAGGGTCCTGGTAAGATTAAGTGGCCCTGGTATCTTGATGGTCCCCTCCTCTTTCCAGGGATATTTTTCCTGGTGGCTCCATGGTCTCCTCCTCTTTCCAGGGATATTTTTCCAGGTGTTCCTGCTGGGGGAGCAGGGATGGCACGGGGAGGATCCCCTGAAGGAGCAGCGATGCTTCCCCTGCTCCTCGTGAGGGACCGAAATCTCTGTTCTGCCGCTTCTGGGAGCCCCCTTGGCGTCGGTGGGGCCAGAATTCCAGAGCAGAATTCCTGAATGCTGTTGTTGAAGGCTGTGCCACATCTCCCAGGGATTGTCCCATCACCATTCCATGTCACTCTGTGGCACACACAGGGACAGGGGGGTGGCACACAGAGCTCCCATCCCAGCGGTGCCGGAGCCTCCGTGCCCAAACCAAGCCCTCCAGGAGGGTTTTGGTGCCTCAAACCTTCTTTACTTGAGGGTGGTGAGGCCCTGACTGTGGCTGACACATCCCTGGAAGTGTCCAAGACCTTGGGATAATCGTGGGACAATGTCCCTGCCCCTGGCAGGACGCGCCTCCCGATCTCCACCCAAAACTCCAAACCCCAGCGAGTGCAAATTCAGCCCCGAGGGCTGCAAATCCCTCCCTGCTCCCCCTGCCTGAGAGTGACCCCATCCCGATGGATTTATCCAGCCAAAACCGGGAACAGGGAACAGAGCGGGGCCATCCCCACCTCACGGCCTATCGGGATCCCACTGTGAAATGGGAACTCGGGGAAAGCGGCGTTCGCTCCCTCCATTGCCATTAGAGCTCGGGCTCGGAGCGATGGGTTCGCACGGGATGCCCTGAGCGCTCCCTGCCAGCCTCTCCCCGCCCTGATCCCGGTGTGGGGACACAGGCAGGAGCTGAGCACGGCCCGGGCCCAGGCGATCCCGGTGTTTGGAGCGGCCGGGATGAGCCGGAGCGCTGGAAGGAGCGGGGCCCGCGCTGCCCCCGCCCCGCCGGGGCGGGCCCGGAGCCGCCCCCGCGCAGCCGCCGCTGCTCCGCGGGCCGGGCCGGGACACGCCGGGACAGGCACCGGGACACGCACCGGGACACGCAGCGGCACCGGGAGCGGCTCCGGGAGCGGCGCCGGCAGCCCCGGGCCGGGCTCATGCAGGGCTCGGCGCGGCGCCGGCCCTTCCCGGCCGCGATCCCGGGCTCGCCCCCGCCCGCCGGGCCGCTCTACACGGGCAGGTGAGCAGGGACGGGGCTCGGCGGGGCTGGGAACGGGAAAATCTGCCCCTGATTCCATGGGGATCCTCATCCGATCCAATTCCCCCGGCTCACCCTGCTCTGCGCCCCCCGGGACAGCCCGGCCCCGTCCCGGGTACCACCCCCGGATGCTGCGGGGTGCGGGACGTCCCCCCAAGGTTCCCCCACTGGGCTTTGTCCAGGACTTACCTGGCTTGTCCCAGCCTCATCTAGGGTTTGACAGCCTCTTCCAGGGAGCCGCAGCATTCCCAGCTCATCCAGGGCACCCCATCCTCACCCTGCAGCTCCCAGGGCTCACTGGATCATCCCGGAGTGGTTGGGGGTGGAAGGGACCTTAAAGATCCTCTCGTTCCCTGGGCAGGGACCCTTCCATGGACTTTGGACCATGGGCCCGAGGCTGAGCCAGCTGATCCCGTTGTGGTCCCGGCACCGGGAGAGCGATTGATCCGCTTTTCCTGCAGGGAGTGAAGGTCCCGAGGTGCTGGAGGGGCATTTCACGGAGAGGCTCCGGCGGGGCTGGATCCGGGCTCTGCAGAGGCAGAGGCTGCTGGAGCAGGAGCCGGAGGTGGTGCTGCATCCAGAGCATCCCGGGGCTGGAATTCCGCCGGGCACCGCTGCGTTCTTAGCACTCGGCTCAACTCCTGGGAGTTGGGATTTTGCTTCATCATGCAAAAGTTAAAAATAGTTGCACTTAATTCAGCACTTTTCACCTTGCTGAAGAGACCAGGAAGAGCCTCCCCGCGGGGACGGGGCAGGGACGGCGACAGCTTCGTGCTCTCCTGTCCCGCCTGCTCCTCAGCTTTGGCATCCCACGGCTCCCAGAGCCAGGGAGAGGCAGGTTTGGTGTGGGATAACAGCCCTGCCTCCTCCCAGAGCTGCTCCAGGGCTCCGTGTCCCTCTGTCCCCTCCAGGCATGGGGCGGTGAAGGCCGAGGACACCTTCAAGACGTCCCCGTTCCACCTGGACCTGTGGTTCTACTTCACCCTGCAGAACTGGGTGCTGGATTTCGGGCGCCCCATCGCCATGGTGAGTGAGGGGACAGGGCCGGGGGGTCCCCAGGGCTGTCCCCTGCTCCAGAGGGGTGTCCGGGGGGAGCTGGGAGCACTGCCCTGCTCTGGGGTCACTGGGGCCAGGCCAGCTCCATCTCCCGGGAAAGCTGCTCCCTGTTATCTGTGCCACCCCAAAAAGGACCTGGGAGGTTCCTCCTGCTCTTCCCCGTTCCTTGTCCTGTATCCCAGAGCTCGGGGCTGCTGCTTCCAGGAGTGGCCGTTCCATTTCAATGGAATTTTTTAGAGCTGGAAGCTTGCAGAATGTTCAGGAAGATCCAGGAAGATCCCAAACGCCTTCCTTGGCCCCACAGCCTCCCAGCACCGGGCAGGGATAGGAGTGGAAACTTCCCGAGGGGGATTTTCAGGATGTTTGCTCCAACAAGAGCTTGGTCCTGAACAGCTCCCTGAAATCCAACTGAGCATTCCCAAGCAATCCCAACGTTTTCCCTCTCCCTGGCTCTCACCCATCACTGCTGAAGGTCTCTCTTATTGATCTCCTTCACTTTCCAGGGATCTTTTCCTGATGTTCTGCTTTCCCCTCTCTCCTCAGATCATCCTCCCTCTGGAATGGTTTCCCCTGAACAAACCCAGTGCCGGGGATTATTTCCACATGGCTTACAACGTTATCACCCCCTTCCTGCTGCTGAAGGTAAACCTGGGAACCTGCAGGGTTTTCCCATTCCCAGTTCTGGAAAGGTTCGGGGGTTTTTAGGATGTTGGTTATTCCCAAAATCCTGCCAGTGAGGAAGAGTTCACCCAATCCCCCAATCCAGGAAGGATTTTGATGCCACCTTTTAAAAAGTACCTGAATCCCCCTCAATTTCATGCATATTCAAAATAAATCCTTTCCCCCTGGAATTCTGGCTCCAGGAGGAATCAGAGTTGGAGGTAAACCTGGGAATGTTCAGGGGTTTCCCATTTTTGTAGAGGTTCAGAGATTTTTAAGATGTTGGTTATTCCCAAATTCCTCCCAGTGAGGAAAAACTCCCCACTCCAGGAAGGATTCATGATGCCACTTTTTAAAAATCCCCCTCAATTTCCTGCACATCCAAAGCAAATCCCTTCCCCCCTTCCCCCTGGAATTGTGGCTCCGGGAGGAGTCAGAGCTGAAGGTAAACCTGGGAATGTTCAGGGGTTTCCTGTTCCCATTTTTGGTAAAGGTTCAGGGGTTTTTGGGGTGTTGATTGTTCCTAAAACCCAACCATCAAGGATGAGTTTCCCACTTCAGGAAGGATTTTTGATGCCACTTTTTAAAGAGTGCCTGAATCCCCCTCAATTTCCTGCGTATTCAAAGTAAATCCTTTCCCCCTGGAATTCTGGCTCCAGGAGGAATCAGAGCTGAAGGTAAACCTGGGAATGTTTAGGGTTTTCCCATTCCCAGTTTTGGAAAGGTTCAGGGGTTTTTAGGATGTTGATTATTCCCAAAATCCTACCAGGAAGGAAAAGTTCCCCTTTAAATCCTTTTAAGGAGCACCTGAATCCCCCTCAGTTTCCTGCACATCCAAAGCAAATCCCTTCCCCCTGGAATTCTGGCTCCGGGAGGAGTCAGAGCTGAAGGTAAACCTGGGAATGCTCAGGGTTTTCCCATTCCTATTTTTGTAGGGGTTCAGAGATTTTTAGGATGTTGGTTATTCCCAAACTCCTCCCAGTGAGGAAAATTCCCTGCTCCAGGAAGGATTTGTGACGTCACCTTTTTTAAATCCCCTTCAGTTTCCTGCACATCCAAAGCAAATCCCTTCCCCCCTTCCCCCTGGAATTGTGGCTCCAGGAGGAGTCAGAGCTGATGGTAAACCTGGGAATGCTCAGGGTTTTCCCATTCCCATTTTTGTAGGGGTTCAGAGATTTTTAGGATGTTGATTATTCCCAAACTCCTTCCAGTGAGAAAAATTCCCTGCTCCAGGAAGGATTTGTGACGTCACCTTTTTAAAATCCCCCTCAATTTCCTGTGCATCCAAAGCAAATCCCTTCCCCCCTTCCCCCTGGAATTCTGGCTCCAGGAGGAGTCAGAGCTGAAGGCAAACCTGGGAATGTTCAGGGATTTCCCATTCCCATTTTTGGTAAAGGTTCAGGGGTTTTTGGGGTGTTGATTGTTCCTAAAATCCATCAAGGATGAGTTTCCCACTTCAGGAAGGATTTTTGATGCCACTTTTTAAAGAGTACCTGAATCCCCCTCAATTTCCTGCATATTCAAAGTAAATCCTTTCCCCCTGGAATTGTGGCTCCAGGAGGAGTCAGAGCTGAAGGTAAACCTGGGAATGTTCAGGGGCTTCCCATTCCCATTTTTGGTAAAGGTTCAGAGGTTTTCAGGGTGTTGGTTATTCCCAAACTCCTTCCAGTGAGGAGAAATTCCCTGCTCCAGGAAGGATTTGTGACGCCACCTTTTTTAAAATCCCCTTCAGTTTCCTGCACATCCAAAGCAAATCCCTTCCCCCTGGAATTCTGGCTCCGGGAGGAGTCAGAGCTGAAGGTAAACCTGGGAATGTTCAGGGTTTTCCCATTCCTATTTTTGTAGGGGTTCAGAGATTTTTAGGATGTTGATTATTCCCAAACTCCTTCCAGTGAGAAAAATTCCCCACTCCAGGAAGGATTCATGATGCCACTTTTTAAAAATCCCCCTCAATTTTCTGCACATCCAAAGCAAATCCCTTCCCCCCTTCCCCCTGGACTTGTGGCTCCAGGAGGAGTCAGAGCT
>JAVTVJ010008750.1:0-10580 GCA_034509425.1 Eopsaltria australis | reverse complement strand
AGGGACACGAGAACCTGGTACCCTTCCTCTGGACCGAAAACATCCTGCAAGGAATTCCTTTCTGACAGCAATCTAAAGAATTCCCTGCCACGGGCCTGAGGTCGAGACACCATGGTTCCAAGATCCCACAGGAGGTAGTATAAAGGTGGTTCTTTTCGTTGTGTGTGTAGTTTGTATGTGTGTGTATTGTTTATGTATTGTGTATCTGTTTAAAGTCAGTAATTGTTAGCGATCCCAGGACAACCTGCGTGGTGGTGAGAAAATTTGCTTTTTGAAATCATTTCTCCAAGTTTTTTCCTGTTGCCGATTTTCCAACCTGCCCCAGAGATCGGCTGGTGGGGAGGAGGCGGTGTGATCTCGCTGAGATTGTTCACTGGTAGAGAAAAGCAAATCACAGTGAAAGTTTATTTCATGTTTAGCACATGCGAGTTTTGAATTGAAAGCTGGCCTGAGACATCTGATGGAGCGCCGGGGAGGCCTGGTTGCTTCTTGGTGAGGGGGGATGGGCCCCCTTCCTACAGGTTTGTGGAGGGCTGGGTGTCCAGCCTGCTCCTGGTGGGAGGCTGGGGAGAGATTCCCTTCTACAGGTTTGTGGAGCGGCTGGGTGTCCAGCCTGCTCCTTGGTGGAGGCTGGAGAGATCCCACTTCTACAGGTTTGTGGAGCGGCTGGGTGCCCAGCCTGCCCTTGGTGGGGGGGAGAGATTCCCACTTCCCAGGTTGTGGAGGCTGGGTGCCCAGCCTGCTCCTGCGCCCTCTACAGGTCTGTGGAGAGGCTGGGTGTCCAGCCTGCTCCTTAGTGGGGGCGAGGGAGAGATCCCTTCCAGCAAGTTTGTGGAACGGCCGAGAAAGCTTCGGTTCGCACCATTGTAAGGGAAGGGGAGCCCCACTTTCTATGTTCCATCTGTAAAAAGTTTTTCCAAGATTTTAAGGCAAGGGACTCCGGACTGGACGGCTCAGGAGCAGGGCGGTCACTCCCCGTGACAGAAGGGGCACCAGCCGCCTGAGAGGGGCGGAGGTGATTCCTGCCATTGCCCTGGTCACGGCCGGGGATGCTGGGGAGCGGTCCCAGGAAGCGAAGGACTGGCTGCTGCCAGCTTGCCGCCCTGCTCTTGGGAGGCGGGCCGGCGCTGCCAGCTCACTGGGCTGCTCCTGGCCCTGCCCACGCCCAGAGCGGGCCGGGAGTGTGAGATCTAAGAGCAGGAACGGCCCCATCGCACTTTCCACAGTAACGAGCTTGTTTTAAGGACACCGAGAGCCGCTGAGCAGCAGCAGGAGCGGGCGAGCGGTGCCCTGGGGGTGCCAGATGCGGGCCCCGGCCGCGGAGGGCAGCGGCGCCTTTGTCTACTCTGGAGCACTCAAAGGGAAACACCGAGCCCAAAGAACAGAAGCCGTTTTAGGCCCTTAAACCATGCTATAAGTAAGCAGAGTCCTGTGTTAACAAATATCTTAGAATGGTTTACTGAGTTAAATTTGTAAAAGACCTTCTCCTGTATCCTTGTGAGTAAAAAGACCAAGGACTCTTTTATTATGTAAAATAATCTGAAACTGGAGAACTAGGGCCGTAACTGAAAATTGCTGCATCCAACCAGCAGCCAAGAATTGATACATCCAACAGTTGCATGCAACCCACTGTAAGTTTGTTCTGTGAACATAGAAGACATGGACCCTATGCCATGCTACTGAAACTGGATAATGTTATTCTGAAAACGTTTGCTGTCAATCCTAGTATGTCTGTTCCCAGCACTAACTGATAATGTATTTAAGTCTGACTGTTTGCAGACCATGGAAGAACCTATTCCAGCAGAGCAGACCTGAAAGATGTGCCAGCCTGGGAGCTGTATGCAGATGAGAGCAGCTTCATGAGATGGCAAACAAAAGACAGGTTATGCAGTAACAAACACGAACCAGGTAACCATGAGAAAAGTTACCCATCAAATGTACCATCACAAAAAGCTGAACTGATTATATCAATGAAAGATCTAGAACTGAGCAAAGTCATCTAAGGAAGGAAGACTAGCAACTATTCAAGCCTAGAGACTGAGTCTATGTTGAATGAAGGGACAGTAATCTTGAGAAAAAAAGAGTCATTCCAAGTCCTGACTACCCTCACCAAATCCAAAGCTGCTGGCAGAGAGCCTTGAATTCACTGTCCAGAGTTAAGAAGACGTCTGCTCCATAGACAGCCAGAAAACAGAGACTGATACAAATTGAGATGATATGATTTAAACTGTTCTTTGTACCTCTTATCTGTACAGTTGGTAACCGATTCAAATTTGGTCCTAAAATT
The DNA here is from genome assembly GCA_034509425.1 of Eopsaltria australis. Lineage (NCBI taxonomy): Eukaryota > Metazoa > Chordata > Aves > Passeriformes > Petroicidae > Eopsaltria > Eopsaltria australis. The sequence continues at coordinate 8,293 of JAVTVJ010008750.1, read as the reverse complement.
TGCATGTAACTCTAGTCCAAAATGTATCCAAAAGCTCTTCATAAGGACAACTTGTCAAAGTTGAGAATCTGGCCTGGTAAGTTTTGCCCCAAGATAAAGATTGGGCCTGTGCCCATGGAGCTGTGATTCCAAATGTAATGTTTAATCATATTAAGGCTGTTGACAAAAACAAAATAGCTCTTAATTTCCTACTAGCCACAAAATCATTAACACTAGTTGTTGTTCTTATGCAAATCTGAATGAAAAATTTTTTAGAAATTTGGTTGAAATTTGAAAGCAAACTCAAATTCTACACCAAGTAACTCTCAAAAGAGCTTACTGAACCTTGAATATCTTCAGTACACTCACTTCATGGTTACCAAACTGAACCTAGATAAAAGAAATGTTCATAGTAACTGTAGTTATAATTAGCATCTGTGTAACAACTAGTGGGATAGCCAGTTGTATAAACCAGAGGTATGGTTGAATGCAGAGAGACTAGACAAGACAGAGTCTTGTTAGTCTCTAAAAAGGGGAATGATGCTGCTTTGGTTTCTGGCCTTTTTTCTTTTATATGTTCTCCTGTACTCTCTGCCCATATTTTTGTACCTGTAGCCTACTATATTAATAGCTAGTTTTCAGTACCTTTCCTGAAGTACCTTTCCTGCTAGAAAGACAAAACAAATCTAGAGCTCCAAGCCCTAGAGGGGGCTGTGTCCTGTCCTATCTCAGTTCTTCCTGGGTACCAAGGCTGAGAACAACTCTGAGGTACATTTTCATAAGCAGAGTGCAGCCAGTGCTGAGAGGGGGGCTCCAGGGAAGGGGCTGGACCTGAGGGGGAATTGAATCGCCACTTGTTCTCCTTATTGGTGCTCTTAATCAATTATGCTAATTTCCTAAAAGCTATAAATATGTACTCACCCCTGGAGGGGCTGGGCTTTTAAGGACACCTTTCCATAACTGCTCCTGAAGACCTTCAAAATAAAGATCCCCTTTTATATTACCTCCTTGCTAAAATGATCTCGAGTTTCTTTTCCAGGCTGGGGAAAAGGCAACAGTTATTTGGCACACCCAGAAGGGACACGAGAACCTGGTACCCTTCCTCTGGGCCGAAAACATCCTGCAAGGAATTCCTTTCTGACAGCAATCTAAAGAATTCCCTGCCACGGGCCTGAGGTCGAGACACCATGGGTCCAAGATCCCACAGGAGGTGGTATAAAGGTGGTTCTTTTCGTTGTGTAGTGTGTAGTTTGTATGTGTGTGTATTGTTTATGTATTGTGTATCTGTTTAAAGTCAGTAATTGTTAGCGATCCCAGGACAACCTGGCGTGGTGGTGAGAAAATTTGCTTTTGAAATCATTTCTCCAAGTTTTTCCTGTTGCCGATTTTCCAACCTGCCCCAGAGATCGGCTGGTGGGGAGGAGGCGGGTGTGTGATCTCAGCTGAGATTGTTCACTGGTGGAGAAAAGCAAATCACAGTGCGAAAGTTTATTTCAAGTTTAGCACACGCGGGTTTTGAATTGAAAGCTGGCCTGGAGACATCTGGGCATGGAGCGGCCGGGGGAGGCCTGGTCTGCTTCTTGGTAGGAGGCAGGGGATGGGCTCCGCTTCCTACAGGTTTGTGGAGCGGCTGGGTGTCCAGCCTGCTCCTTGGTGGGAGGCTGGGGAGAGATTCCCACTTCCTACAGGTTTGTGGAGCGGCTGGGTGTCCAGCCTGCTCCTGTGTGGGAGGCTGGGGAGATTCCATTCCTACAGGTTGTGGAGCGGCTGGGTGTCAGCTGCTCTTGGTGGGAGGCTGGGGAAAAAAAAAAAAAGAGATTCCCCACTTCCTACAGGTTTGTGGGCGGCTGGGTGCCCAGCGCCTTGGTGGAGCTGGGGAGAGAATTCCACTTCCTAAGGTTTGTGGAGCGGCTGTGCCAGCCTGCTCTTGGTGGGAGGCGAGTGAGAAATCCTCGTTTCCTACAGGTCTGTGGGAGGGTGGGTGTCCAGCCTGTCTAGTGGGAGGCGGGGAGAGTCCTCGCTTCCAGTTTTGTGGAAGCCGAGAAGTCGGTTCGCACCATTGTAAGGGAAGGGGGAGAAGCCCCCACTTTCTATGTTCCATCTGTTAAAAGTTTTTTCCAAGATTTTAAGGCAAGGGCGACTCCCGGACTCCCGGGACGGCTCCGCGAGCAGGGCGGTCACTCCCCCGTGACAGAAGCGGGGCACCAGCCGCTCTGAGAGGGGCGGAGGTGATTCCTGCCATTGCCCTGGTCACGGCCGGGGGATGCGCGGGGGAGCGGTCCCAGGAAGCGAACCGGGACGGGGCTGCCGCTGCGCTGCTGTGGCTGTCTGGGGAGGCGGGGCCGGCTGGGGCCCGCCCGGTCTCACTGCTGTCTGGGCCCCGCCCGCACCGGCCCAGAGCGGGCCGGGAGTGTGAGATCTAAGAGCAGGAACGGCCCTATCGCACTTTTCACAGTAACGAGCTTGTTTTAAGGACACCCGAGAGCCGCTGTGAGCAGCAGCACGGGCCGAGCGCGGGCGAGCCGGGGGTGCCCCTGGGCGGGGGTGCCCGCATGCCGCGCCCGTCCCCGGCCGTGCGAGGGCAGCGAGCGCTCTTTGTCTGCTCTGGTAAGCACTCAAAAGGGAAACACCGAGCCCAAAGAACAAGAAGCCGTTTTTAGGCTCCCTTAAACCATGCTATAAGTAAGCAGAGTCCTGTGTTAACAAATATCTTAGAATGGTTTACTGAGTTAAATTTGTAAAAGACCTTCTCCTGTATCCTTGTGAGTAAAAAAGACCAAGGACTCTTTACTATTATGTAAAATAATCCTGAAACTGGAGAACTAGTGCAGTCAGCAACTGAAAATTGCTGCATCCAACCAGCAGCCAAGAATTGATACATCCAACAGTTGCATGCAACCCACTGTAAGTTTGTTCTGTGAACATAGAAGACATGGACCCTATGCCATGCTACTGAAACTGGATAATGTTATTCTGAAAACGTTTGCTGTCAATCCTAGTATGTCTGTTCCCAGCACTAACTGATAATGTATTTAAGTCTGACTGTTTGCAGACCATGGAAGAAGCCTATTCCAGCAGAGCAGACCTGAAAGATGTGCCAGCCTGGAGCTGTATGCAGATGAGAGCAGCTTCATGCGAGATGGCAAACAAAAGACAGGTTATGCAGTAACAACCACGAACCAGGTAACCATGAGAAAAGTGTTACCATCAAATGTACCATCACAAAAAGCTGAACTGATTATATCAATGAAAGATCTAGAACTGAGCAAAGTCATCTAGAAGGAAGGAAGACTAGCAACTATTCAAGCCTAGAGACTGAGTCTATGTTGAATGAAGGGACAGTAATCTTACGAGCTAAGTAAAAAGAGTCATTCCAAGTCCTGACTACCCTCACCAAATCCAAAGCTGCTGGCAGAGAGCCTTGAATTCACTGCTACAGAGTTAAGAAGACGTCTGCTCCATAGACAGCCAGAAAACAGAGACTGATACAAATTGAGATGATATGATTTAAACTGTTCTTTTGTACCTCTTATCTGTTCAGTTTGTAACCGTGATTCAAATTTGGTCCTAAAATTTGCATGTAACTCTAGTCCAAAATGTATCCAAAAGCTCTTCATAAGGACAACTTGTCAAAGTTGAGAATCTGGCCTGGTAAGTTTTGCCCCAAGATAAAGATTGGGCCTGTGCCATGGAGCTGTGATTCCAAATGTAATGTTTAATCATATTAAAGGCTGTTGACAAAACAAAATAGCTCTTAATTTCCTACTAGCCACAAAATCATTAACACTAGTTGTTGTTCTTATGCAAATCTGAATGAAAAATTTTTTTTAGAAATTTGGTTGAAATTTGAAAGCAAACTCAAATTCTACACCAAGTAACTCTCAAAAGAGCTTACTGAACCTTGAATATCTTCAGTACACTCACTTCATGGTTACCAAACTGAACCTAGATAAAAGAAATGTTCATAGTAACTGTAGTTATAATTAGCATCTGTGTAACAACTAGTGGGATAGCCAGTTGTATAAACCAGAGGTATGGTTGAATGCAGAGTAGAGACTAGACAAGACAGAGTCTTGTTAGTCTCTAAAAAAGGGGGGAATGATGCCGTTTGGTTTCTGCCTTTTTTCTTTTATATGTTCTCTGTACTCTCTGCACATATTTTTGTGGCTCTGTAGCCTACTATATTAATAGCTAGTTTTTCCAGTACCTTTCCATAGCCTTTCCCTAAGCAGAAAGACAAAACAAATTCCAGAGCTCCAAGCCCCAGGGGGTTGCAAGGCCCTGTCCTATCTCAGTTCTTCCTGGGAACCAAGGCCGAGAACAACTCTGAGGTACATTTTCATAAGCAGAGTGCAGCCAGTGCTGAGAGGGGGGCTCCAGGGAAGGGGCTGGACCTGAGGGGGAATTGAATCGCCACTTGTTCTCCTTATTGGTGCTCTTAATCAATTATGCTAATTTCCTAAAAGCTATAAATATGTACTCACCCCTGGAGGGGCTGGGCTTTTATGGACACCTTTCCATAACTGCTCCTGAAGACCTTCAAAATAAAGATCCCCTTTTATATTACCTCCTTGCTAAAATGATCTCGAGTTTCTTTTCCAGGCTGGGGGAAAAGGCAACACCGGACGCCACCTGAAATGCCGCATGGATCAAGATCCTTCCCAGACCCAAGCTGCCATCAGCTAGAACTCTGGCTGCAATTGTAGGGCTAAATGCCTCCTAAAAACTGGCATCATGCATCTGGGGGCTGAGTTTTCTTTCACATGGAAAAGCGCCATTGTTTGCAATCGAAGGCCACATATCTGGGAGTTGACAGCCGCATGCTGAAATTCGCAGGATTAAGATCCTCGCAGACCAAGCTGCACAACGACCTGGTGCCTTGCAGGGCCAAAACCCCTAACGAATAAAGAAAACTGGGGGGCGAGTTCTCTTTCTCAGAGAAAGGGAACTTTTTGGTGTCCGTCCAGGCACTCTGCTCCCTGTGCGTCCAATTCGTATGGATCAAGATTCCTCGCAGACAAGCTGCCACGACAGGGACCTGCTGCCCTTGCAGGGCCCAACCCCTCAAACTGACATCATGACACTGGGGGGCAGAGTTCTTCTCAAAGAAAAGGGACAACTTTTGTTGTCGGGCCTAAGGCACTGTGCTCCCGGACGCCACCTGAAATTCCGTATGAATCAAGATTATTCGCTGACGCAAGATACCATCAACCAGGAGTCTGGTTGCATTTGTAGGGCCAAAACCCTCCACCAAACCGATATCATGAATCTGGGGGCCTAAGTTTTCTTTCACGTGGAAAAGTGCATTCATTTGTATCGTAGGCCCCCTGTCTGGGAGTCGACTGCCGCCTCTTCAAATTCCGCATGGAGCAAGATCCCTCACAGACCCAAGCTGCCACCGACAAGGACCCTGGCTGCCCTTGCAGGGCCAAAACCCTCCTCCAAACTGACATCAAGAAAATGGGGGCAGAGTTCTCTTTCTCAGAGAAAAGGGACACTTTTTGTGTCCCGGCCCTAAGGCACTGTGCTCCCGGACACACTGAATGCGCATTGGATAAGATCTTCAGACAGCGCATCAGCTAGAACCTCTGGCTGCAAATTGTAGGCAAATGCCTCTAAAATTTCTGGCATCATGCATCTGGGGGGACTGAGTTTTCTTCCATGAAATGCGCCACTTGTTTGCTCGAAGGCCACATTTGGGAGTGACAGCCGCATGCGATTCGCGCATGGATTAGATTCCTCGCAAGCCAGCTGCCACAACAAGGACCTGGCTGCCCTTGCAGGGCAAACCTCCTCAAACTGAATCAAGAAACTGGGGGCAGAGTTTTTTTTCAAGAAAGGGACATTTTGTGTCCCGGCCTTAAAGGCACTGGTGCTCCTGGTTGGATGCGTTGGTTCTGCTTTTTCTTTTATATGTTGTCTGTACTCTCTGCACATATTTTGTGGCTCTGTAGCCTACTATATTAATAGCTAGTTTTTCCAGTACCTTTCCATAGCCTTTCCCTAAGCAGAAAGACAAAACAAATTCCAGAGCTCCAAGCCCCAGGGGGTTGCAAGGCCCTGTCCTATCTCAGTTCTTCCTGGAAACCAAGGCCGAGAACAACTCTGAGGTACATTTTCATAAGCAGAGTGCAGCCAGTGCTGAGAGGGGGGCTCCAGGGAAGGGGCTGGACCTGAAGGGGAATTGAATCGCCACTTGTTCTCCTTATTGGTGCTCTTATCAATTATGCTAATTTCCTAAAAGCTATAAATATGTACTCACCCCTGGAGGGGCTGGGCTTTTATGGACACCTTTCCATAACTGCTCCTGAAGACCTTCAAAATAAAGATCCCCTTTTATATTACCTCCTTGCTAAAATGATCTCGAGTTTCTTTTCCAGGCTGGGGAAAAGGCAACAGTTATTTGGCACACCCAGAAGGGACACGAGAACCTGGTACCCTTCCTCTGGACCGAAAACATCCTGCAAGGAATTCCTTTCTGACAGCAATCTAAAGAATTCCCTGCCACGGGCCTGAGGTCGAGACAACATGGTTCCAAGATCCCACAGGAGGTAGTAAAAAGGTGGTTCTTTTCGTTGTGTAGTGTGTAGTTTGTATGTGTGTGTATTGTTTATGTATTGTGTATCTGTTTAAAGTCAGTAATTGTTACCGATCCCAGGACAACCTGGCGTGGTGGTGAGAAAATTTGCTTTTGAAATCATTTCTCCAAGTTTTCCTGTTGCCGATTTTCCAACCTGCCCCAGAGATCGGCTGGTGGGGAGGAGGCGGGTGTGTGATCTCGGCTGAGATTGTTCACTGGTAGAGAAAGCAAATCACAGTGCGAAAGTTTATTTCATGTTTAGCACATGCGAGTTTTGAATTGAAAGCTGGCCTGGAGACATCTGGGCATGGAGCGGCCGGGGGAGGCCTGGTCTGCTTCTTGGTAGGAGGCTGGGGAGAGATTCCCACTTCCTACAGGTTTGTGAAGCGGCTGGGTGCCCAGCCTGCTTCTTGGTGGGAGGCTGGGGAGAGATTCCCACTTCCTACAGGTTTGTGGAGCGGCTGGGTGTCCAGCCTGCTCCTTGGTGGGAGGCTGGGGAGAGATCCCCGCTTCCTACAGGTTTGTGGAGCGGCTGGTTTGCGCAGCCTGCTCTTGGTGGAGGCGGTGAGAAATCTCGCTTCCTACAGGTCTGTTGAGAGGCTGTGTGTCCAGCCTGCTCCTTAGTGGGAGGCGAGGGAGAGATCCTCGCTTCCAGCAAGTTTTGTGGAACGGCCGAGAAAGCTCGGTTCGCACCATTGTAAGGGCAGGGGGAGAAGCCCCCACTTTCTATGTTCCATCTGTAAAAAGTTTTTCCAAGATTTTAAGGCAAGGGCGACTCCGGACTTCCGGGACGGCTCCGCGAGCAGGGCGGTCACTCCCCCGTGACAGAAGCGGGGCACCAGCCGCTCTGAGAGGGGCGGAGGTGATTCCTGCCATTGCCCTGGTCACGGCCGGGGGATGCGCGGGGAGCGGTCCCAGGAAGCGAACCGGGACCGGGGCTGCCGCTGCGCCGCTTCGGCCCTGCTCTGGCGGAGGCGGGGCCGCCGCTGCGCGGCCACGGCCCGGCTCACTCGCTGCTCCTGGGCCCCGCCCGCACCGGCCCAGAGCGGGCCGGGAGTGTGAGATTTAAGAGCAGGAACGGCCCTATCGCACTTTCCACAGTAACGAGCTTGTTTTAAGGACACCCGAGAGCCGCTGTGAGCAGCAGCACGGGCCGAGCGCGGGCGAGCCGGGGTTGCCCCTGGGCGGGGTGCCCGCATGCCGCGCCCGTCCCCGGCCGTGCGAGGGCAGCGAGCGCTCTTTGTCTGCTCTGGTAAGCACTCAAAGGGAAACACCGAGCCCAAAGAACAAGAAGCCGTTTTTAGGCTCCCTTAAACCATGCTATAAGTAAGCAGAGTCCTGTGTTAACAAATATCTTAGAATGGTTTACTGAGTTAAATTTGTAAAAGACCTTCTCCTGTATCTTTGTGAGTAAAAAAGACCAAGGACTCTTTACTATTATGTAAAATAATCCTGAAACTGGAGAACTAGGGCAGTCAGCAACTGAAAATTGCTGCATCCAACCAGCAGCCAAGAATTGATACATCAAACAGTTGCATGCAACCCACTGTAAGTTTGTTCTGTGAAAATAGAAGACATGGACCCTATGCCATGCTACTGAAACTGGATAATGTTATTCTGAAAACGTTTGCTGTCAATCCTAGTATGTCTGTTCCCAGCACTAACTGATAATGTATTTAAGTCTGACTGTTGGCAGACCATGGAAGAAGCCTAGTCCAGCAGAGCAGACCTGAA
>JAVTVJ010008747.1:0-18017 GCA_034509425.1 Eopsaltria australis | reverse complement strand
CCCATCCCACAGCCCTTTCCCATCCCATCCCACAGCCCCTTCCCATCCCACAGCCCTTTCCCATTCCCATCCCATCCCATTCCCCATTCCACAGCCCCTTCCCATCCCACGGCCATGCTGTTCCCACTGGGCTGGGACAAGGGGGACACGAGGGGCAGAGGAGGGTGGCCCTGGTGGCCCTGGCACATGTCACGGCCGGGGTCACCGCGGTCCCTGTGAGGGAGGGGTGGGCTCAGCCCCAGCTCCCCGTGGGATGTTCCCGGTGTGAGGCTGCTCCCGGGGAGCTCCTTCCCCTCCCCAAACCCCCCCAGCGGGACCGGGCGGATCTCGGGGGGATCCAGCCCAGCCCCTGCTCCGGACAGGAGCCACAAACTAAACCCAAAGTTCCCCCTCAACACGAGCGAGAACTTCTGCACGCTGGGGGTGGCAGAGCCCTGGAACAGCTGCCCTGGGCTCCGGAGACATCCCAAAGCCACCTGGAGACACCGCATCCCTGTGCCACCTGCTCTGGGCGACCCCAGACCCAACCCAGGCATCCCGGGATTCCGGGATTCCCAGGGGGAGCGGGACGAGCGCAGAGCAGAGGCCGGGGAGGGCGGCGGGGGCTCCGCACCCCGGCCCGGGCTCCCCCAGCCCCGGTACCCCCGGCCCCGGTACCCCCGGTCCCCGCTCACCTTCCGGCCCCGCTCGGCCCCGGCCGCCGCCAGCAGCGCCGCCAGCAGCGCCAGCCCCGCTCCGGCGGCCATGGCGAGACCGGCCCCGACCACGGCACCGCCCCGGAACCGCCCAGGGACAGCTCAGGGACTGCCCAGGGACCGCCCAGGGACTGCCCAGGGACCGCCCAGGGACAGCTCAGGGACTGCCCAGGGACCGCCCAGGGACCGCCGAGGGACCGCCCAGGGACTGGCCAGGGACCCGCCCCGGTACCGCCCAGGAACCGCCCCGGAACCGCCCAGGGACCGCCCAGGGACCGCCCCGGTACCGCCCGGTACCGGCCCAGGGACTGCCCAGGAACAGACCCCGGTACCGCCCGGGACCGCCGGAACAGCCCAGGGACTCCCAGGAACACCCGGTACCGCCCCGGAACCGCCCAGGACGCCCAGGAGCTGCCCAGGAACAGCCCCGGTACCGCCAAGGACTGCCCAGGACCGCCCAGGGAGCTGCCGCCTTAGGAACAGCCCGGTACACGCCCAGACCACCCCGGAAAATCCCGGTACCCCCCGGATCACCCCGGGGTCCGCCCAGGATCAGCCCCGGTACCGCCCCGGATCAGCCCCGGTACCGCCCAGGGACCCGCCCCGGATCAGCCCCGGTACCGCCCAGAAACAGCCCCGGTACCGCCCAGGGACCGCCCCGGATCAGCCCCGGTACCGCCCAGGGACCCGCCCCGGTACCGCCCAGGGACCGCCCCGGATCATCCCCGGTACCGCCCCAGATCATCCCCGGTACCGCCCCGGATCATCCCCGGTACCGCCCCGGTACCGTCCCGGATCAGCCCCAGCACAGCCCCGTCCGTTCCAGCCGCCCTCGGGCAGCGCTCGCGGGCTGGGGATGGAGGCAGGCATCGCTCGCACTCTGCCGTTCTGCTGAGCCCCTCCCGCTCCCCGTGTCCATCACTCCCGATCCACTGAGACCCACCGGCATTCTGTGGAGATTCCCGATCCCGCTCCCTCATCATCCCATCCAGCGGAGACCCCCGGCTCCATCCCCCCGGGCAGCAGAGACCCCTGCTCTCCTCTGGAGAGTGGAGACCCCCAGCTCCATCCCCCAGGATAAGGGAGCCCCCTGCTCTCCTTTGGACAGTGGAGACCCCCAGCTCCATCCTTCAGGACAAGGGAGCCCCCTGTTCTCCTTCGGAAGGTGGAGACCCCAGCACCTGCATCCGCCAGGATAAGGGAGATTCCTGTTCTCCCTTAGAAGGTGGAGACCCCAGCACGTCCATCTCCCAGGACAAGGGAGCCCCCTGTTCTCCCTTGGACAGTGGAGACCCCCAGCTCCATCCCCCAGGACAAGGGAGCCCCCTGCTCTCCTTTGGAGAGTGGAGACCCCAGCACCTGCATCTGCCAGGATAAGGGAGATTCCTGTTCTCCCTTAGAAGGTGGGGACCCCCAGCTCCATCCCCCAGGATAAGGGAGCCCCCTGCTCTCCTCTGGACAGTGGAGACCCCCAGCTCCATCCCCCCGGGCAGCAGAGACCCCACTTCACCTCTTGGCCCTTTGGGGTCTCCGAAACCTCCCCCTCGGGCCCCTGGAGCATCCCACGCTCCAGAGACTCCTCCCTGGCACTGCTCCGGAGACCCTCGAGTACAGCAGAGACCCCCACAAGGACAGAGACCCCCATTTCCATCCCCAAGGGAGGGCAGTGGAGACCCCCCCCCCATCCTGCATCATCCCATGGAGGGGAATCTCCCTCCTCCATTCCCACAGACCCCCCCAAGCTCCAAGGAACCCCCCACCTTCACTGTCCCACATTCTGGAGCCCCCCAAATCCATCTCCATCCCCTAGGGGACCAAAGACCCCACCCTGCCCGTGCAGCTCCTGTTCCTGGCCTCCCTGAACCTCCTGGGGTTGGCACAGAGCCCCCAGCACTGCCCAGCCTGGGGGGTCTTCCCAGGAAAAACGGGAATAGGTTTTTAATGGAACAGGCATTAAATGAACAAACAGCCAGAAATGAGGAATTTATTTCGGGATAAACCTGAACCCCAAACCCCTGGGGGAGCCCAACACCTCCTGCAGGCGCTGCTGGATCCAGGGTGGCTCTGGGAAGCCGTGAGGGGGGAAGAGGATTAAAAATCCCTCAAGGATCGGGGACACAGAGCCCCAAACTGTCCCCTCATGTCACAGCCCCGGCCCTGTTTGGGGTGGGAAGCAGAGGTGTCCAACCTGCCGGGCTTTATTTCCTGAGGGGCAGGAGGAACAGCCCAGAGCCCGCGGGAGAGGAGAGGACAGGGGAGCATTCCACAATTCCTGTCGGTTTTGGGGATGCCAGGGCAGCATTCCACAATTTCTGTCGGTTTTAGGGATGCCAGGGCAGCATTCCACAATTTCTGTCGGTTTTGGGGATGCCAGGGCAGCATTCCACAATTTCTGTCGGTTTTAGGGATGCCAGGGCAGCATTCCACAATTTCTGCCGGTTTTAGGGATGCCAGGGCAACGTTCCAGAGTTTCTGTTGGTTCTAGGGTTGTCAAACAAGCATTCCATTGTTTTTGTTGGGTTTAGGCTCGCCTGGGGAGCATTCCACCATTTTTTGTCAGTTCTAGGATTTCCAGAGGAGTTTTCCACTGTTTTTGTTGGTTCTAGAGGCACCAGAGGAGAATTCCATAATCTTTTCAGTTCTACAGGAGCATTCCATAATTTCTGTTGGTTCTAGGATTGCCATGGGATCATTCCACCCTTTCTGTTGGTTCTAGGATTGCCATGGGATCATTCCAGAGTTTCTGTCAGTTCTAGGATTACCATGGGATCATTCCACTGTTTCCGTTGGTTCTGGGCTTGCCACGGGATCATTCCACCATTTTTGCTGGTTCTGGGATTGCCATGGGATCATTCCACCATTTTTGCTGGTTCTAGGGTCACCATGGGATCATTCCAGAATTTCTGTTGGTTCTAGGATCGCCATGGGATCATTCCAGAGTTTCTGTTGGTTCTAGGATCACCATGGGATCATTCCAGAGTTTCTGTTGGTTCTAGGATCACCATGGGATCATTCCAGAATTTCTGTTGGTTCTAGGATCGCCATGGGATCATTCCAGAGTTTTTGTTGGTTCTAGGATTGCCATGGGATCATTCCACTGTTTCTGTTGGTTCTAGGATCACCATGGGATCATTCCATCATTTCTGATGGTTCCAGGGTCACCATGGGATCATTCCAGAGTTTCTGTTGGTTCTAGGATTGCCATGGGATCATTCCAGAGTTTCTGTCGGTTCTAGGATTGCCATGGGATCATTCCAGAGTTTCTGCTGGTTCTAGGATTGCCATGGGATCATTCCAGAGTTTCTGTTGGTTCTAGGATCACCATGGGATCATTCCAGAGTTTCTGTTGGTTCTAGGATTGCCATGGGATCATTCCAGAGTTTCTGTTGGTTCTAGGATCACCATGGGATCATTTCACCTTGTTTTTTTTTCAGTTTTAGGGTTGCCAGGAGAGAATTCCATTGTTTTTGTTGGTTCTGGGACTGCCATGAAAGCATTCCATTGTTTTTGTCAGTTCTAGGGTTGCCATGGTAGAATTCCACCCTTTTTGTCAGTTCTAGGATTTCCAGGAGAGAATTCCATTGTATTTGCTGGTTGTAGGATTTCCAGGAGAGAATTCCACTGGTTTTGTCGGTTCTAGGTTTGCCAGGGGAGAATTCCATTGTATTTGCTGGTTCTAGAATTTCCAGGAGAGAATTCCATTGTATTTGTCAGTTCTAGGATTTCCATGGAAGAATTCCACTGGTTTTGTTGGTTGTAGGTTTTCCAGGGGAGAATTCCATTGTATTTATCAGTTCTAGGTTTTCCAGGAGAGAATTCCATTGTATTTGCTCGTTCTAGGTTTTCCAGGAGAGAATTCCATTGTATTTGCTGGTTCTAGAAATTCCAGGAGAGAATTCCATTGTATTTGTCAGTTCTAGGATTTCCATGGAAGAATTCCACTGGTTTTGCTGGTTTTAGGATTTCCAAGGGAGAATTCCACTGGTTTTGTTGGTTCCAGGTTTGCCAGGAGAGAATTCCATTTTATTTGCTGGTTCTAGAATTTCCAGGAGAGAATTCCATTGTATTTGTCAGTTCTAGGATTTCCAGGGGAGAATTCCACTGGTTTTGTTGGCTCTAGGATTTCCATGGAAGAATTCCACTGGTTTTGTCGGTTCTAGGATTTCCAGGGGAACATCCCACCCTTTCTGTCAGCTTTAGGATTTCCAGGGGATCATTGCACTGTTTTTGCTGGCCCCACAGGGAAGGGTTTGGGGATCTCCCAGACAAATTCCCAGCCCCTCCAGACGGGGATTCATTCCTGGGAGCCTGATGCTGCCTGAGGCCTGCAGGGATAAACACAAGGATTCCATGCAAGCCCCCTCTCCGGTTTGGGCATCCCAAACACCCTTCCTGTGGGGAATCTGGAATGTTCCAGGGACAGAAAGCAAACTCTCCCTGGGGAGTGTAGGATAATTAGCAGGTTGAACACAAAAGAAAGGTGCAGATTTTAGCAGCAGTTAGGACCACCCAGGCAGGACCAGAAAAGAGAGGCCCTGCCTTTTTAGATATATTTTTATACATATTTTTATATATTTTTATATATTTTTTATATCTTTTTAAATACATTTTTATATATTTTAAAATATTTTTATATATTTAAAATATATTTTTATACATATTTTTATATATTTTTATATTTTATATAATTTAGCATTTTTTATATATTTTAAATACTATTTTTATATATTTAAAATACATTTTATATATTTTATGTTCTATATATTTTAAATATATAACTTTTATACATACTTTTATACATATTTTTATATATCTTTATATATATACTTTTTATATAACATTTTAATATATTTTTTATCTATTTTATACATTTTTATATATTTTTAATATTTTTATATATTTTTTTTATACAGTATATACATTTTTTAAATACATTTTTTATATATTTAAATATTTTTATATTTTTTTTAATATATTTTAAAATATATTTTTATTATATTTTAAAATATTTTTATATATTTTAAATATATTTTTAAAATTTTTTATATATTTAAATACATTTTTATATTATTTTAAAATATTTTATATATTTTTAAATATATTTTTTAAAATACATATTTTTATACATATTTTTATGTGTTTTTAATATATTTTAATACATTTTTTATATTTTTAAAAATATTTTTTATATATTTTTATATATATATTTATAAATTTTTAATTTTTATATATTTTTAAATATTTATATATATTTTTATATATTTTAATCCTTTTTAATACTTTTTATTATTATTTTATTTTAATATTTTTATATAGTTTAAAGACATTTTTATAACATATTTTGATATATTTTTATATATATTTTTATATATATTTTAATACATTTTTTTTATATTTTTTTAATATTTTTATATTTTTTATATATTTTTATGTATTTTAATACATTTTATATTTTTAATACATTAATATATATTTATATATTTTATATATTATAATTTTTATAAATTTTTAATATTTTTTAAAATATTTAATATATTTAAATATATTTTAATATTTTTATTATTTTATATATTTTTATATATTTTAAAATATCATTTTAATATTTAAAAATATTTTTATATATTTGAAAATATATGTTTATACATATTTTTATATATTTTATATATTTTAATATATATTTTTAATATATATTTTTAATACATTTTTTATATTTTTTTAAATATTTTTATCTATTTGTATATAATTTTTATAATATCTGTAATACATTTTTTATATATTTTTAAATATTTTTATCTATTTTTATCTATTTTTTAAGACAATCGTGGATTGGTCACTGAGGTCACTACCTTCACAACTGTCCAGCACAATAACACAGTCGATCATCTTTCTCCACTTTAGAAGAAAAGAAATAAAAATAATCCAGAAGTTTAAAACAATCTCAACTAATTAAAAAAAAACAACCCATAAACTATCTTTATAAAAAAAAAACATAAACTATCTTTATTAAAAAAAAAACATAAACTATCTTTATAAAAAAAAAACATAAACTATCTTTATAAAAAAATACATTAAAAAAATTCCACCACCGAAATAAAAACATAAAACACTGTAAAAACTGAAGTGACGAGCAGGGAACTGCTTCTGAGCTGTGTTTGCTCACGTGGTCACTGCCAAAATCCCAGGAAGAGTTCCCTCACTGGGAACAACATCCTGCAGCAGTGACAGGCCAGGTGTGACTCATGTGAGGGCCGGGGGTTGTATCCCGCAGGGAATGGCGCCAATCCCTCCATTCTCCTCACCTTCCCGAGCACATCTGGCTGATTTTTTTTCCCTTTCCAAATGAGAATTCCTCTCCTTGCAGGGAGAACAGGAATCCTCACACCTCCTCACCTCGTGGGCAGCGCACCTGGTGAGAATAAGAGGGGAGCTGAAGGTTTGGGATGATTACGGAACTGATGGAAATTCTGGAAAAGCCAAAAAAGGAGCCAAGAGAGACCAAAAGTGCAGCTGAGAGAGACTGGGAGCTCCGTGTCCTCCTCACGCGGGTGAGGTGATGAACAGAGCTCGTCCCACACAGCTCTGGAGCCTGGATTTTGGGGGGTCTCAGGAGTCTCCTGCCCTGGCACGGGGTGCACCTGAACCTCAGGGGTACCTGAATGTTGTGGCACTCTGGGGTTCCCAGACACAGCAGCAGCAGGAGAACACACCTGGTACCACCAAGGATCTGCTCCTGAGATCATGTTTAGGGAAGAGGAGCTCCAACCCTTCCCAGTGGAATCAGTTTTATTTCTGATGTCCAAAATCCAAATGAAGATATTTCACTCTCCATTTGCTGAAGGCACAAGTGATCTCTGCAGAATCTGCCCTCTCTCCCCTCATTCCTACCTGATTTTCCTTTGGGGGTGCATCCCCATGCTCACTGCACACAAATTTTCCTCTTTTCCACAATAATCTCCCGGCCTTTTCCCCCTGGATGTGACGGGTGTGACAGCTCTGCCATGGTGAACGTGGGGCAGAACTTCCAGCACCACCAGGGCCTGGTTTTCCAAACAGGCTGAGCTCCAGCATTTGCACGGACACCACGAGGAGAAAAAAGAACAAGCCAAGCCCAGAGATGGAGATGGACTGGTTTTCCACTGGAGATCAGGAATCCAGTCAATGGGAGAGGAGCCTGGGGTTGGCAAGAGAGCATGGAGTCATGGAATGGTTTCAGCTGGGAGGGACTTTAAAACTTGTCCTGTCCCACCCCTGCCACTGCAGGGACACCTTCCACCATCCCAGAGTGATCCAAGCCCTGTCCAACCTGGCCTTGGGCACTGCCAGGGATGGGGCATCCATGGAATAATCTGTGCCAGGGCCTCCCCACCCTCACAAGGAACGATTTCTTCCCAATATCCCATCTCACCCTGCCCTCTGGCACTTTCAAACCATTTCAGAGTGCAAAGGTCCAGGCGGGGAGCATTGGGTTACCCAAATTCACCGAGGTGGACGTTCAGAGCAGAGACCTGCACTTCTTTGGTCACACAGGTGGAAAAAATGACCCCATTTGTCACAGGAGATGCCACCACAAGGTTCTGACCCGCTGCCCTCCAGGCTGGGCACTACTGGAGAGCACAGAACCTCCCCTAGGAAGAAGATATCAAATATGGGGGGACACGTGGGGTTAAAACACCTGCTTGGAGGAGATACCAAAGGCAACGAGGGAAGGGGGAGATGATGGAGGAGAAATGCCCGAGGAAGGCAGCTCAGGGATGCTACATCCACCGGCTGAGCTGGGAAAATTCATTCCCCTCCCCATGCAAACCCCCCGGGGGCGTTATAAATGTAACAGATCGGGACCAGGCAGGGAAACGGCACTAAAAGAAAAGAGACACCTGCCTGGAGATCATCTCTGCCGGGACTCGAACCCGGAACCTCTGGATTAGAAGTCCAGCGCGCTCGTCCATTGCGCCACAGAGACCTCACCGTGAGGGGAGCGTCGGCTCCAGAACTGAAAAACCCGCAGCGCCGCGGGGTCCGGAGCCCACCGGCACCTCCCCGGCACCTCCGGCGTCCCCTCCTGGAGCAGGGACACGGCAGCGATAATCCTGGGCACGATCCATGTCTCGCTCGGCAGCAGGGATGCAGCAAAAACCTGGATGCAGGCCGGTATCCGCCTCGCTGGCAACCTCTCCGCAGCATCGCTCGGCTGAGGGCAGAGCTAAATCCTGGAGCAGAGCTCATTTGCTGCATCTCCCTCAGCATCAGCATCACGGCATCCTCGGCGCTGCAGAAGCCAAGGGATAAAGATGAAAGAGGATTTAGCTCGGAGCAGCGACAATGGCGAGGGGAGCTCTGATTGTTGGGGTGGAAAAAAAAAACCGCCGAGAACCTGAGGTTTGAGCAGAGGAATGAAAGGAAAAGCAGCTCCGGTGGGTTTCCTTTCAGCCAGCTGTCAGTCAGGGGTTTAATGAAGAAACATTGTGCCTCTTCTGTTTGGGGGGGAAAAATGGAGAGGATGTCAAAACGACAGGAAAGGTCCATTGACAGCCACTGACCTATTAACAATTGATCAAACTCTGTCACGCCGGGAACGGGCGCATTTGGAATCCCTGAACGGTAAAGTTCACTCCCAGACACGCCCTGAATTCCCCCTGGAAGGGGAGATGCTAAGTGCAGTCCATGAAGAGGAATTCCCTGACACGAGGAGCTTTTGCCTCGGGGTCAATGTGACCTGGAGATCCAACCTCGGGCAGCTCTTCCAGGCGGAGGATAAAACAAGAGGAGATTCACCCCTCACTGGAACCACGGTGAGAAGCTCAGGATTGAGGACAAACCGCCCCAAACACCCGTGTTCAGGTGATGATCACCTCACTGCGGGTCCCACCTGCACAGGAGGAGCTCCTGCTGCACCCCTGCTCTCCTCAGTGCCTGTCCTCCTTAGGCTGGGGCACCTCTGTGCTCACGGCTGAAATCCCAAATCCCTGCCTCCCTCCTGGGCTGGCAAGGACCTGGATTTTGCCCAAACTGGGCTGTGAGGTTGTGTGGTGCTGAGGAGAAGAGGCACAGCACTGAGAGTCTCAGAAGCCAAAGGATTTGGTTTTCCTTTTTACTCGTGGAAAGCCTCAGGGTTGTCTTGACAAGTAAAATCCACCTCGGAATGGTGGGAAGGAAGGCAAGGGGTTGAACTTCTATCAGAAAAACCCTTCCTGCTGCAAAAAGATAACTCAGTGAATTGCTAATCCTCGAAATAAATCCCTCCGTGAACCAACTGTGATCACACCGGGACCTGGAGAAAACTCAGAAGTCTAGAAAACACCCATCTGCAGGGTGACCAAAGGCTGTGCCTAAAAAACGTCGTCAAAAAAAATCTCAGACGAAGGTATCGAGCACTAAGGGATGGAAAAAAATCTCCCACAGCCTGTGAGTGTGTGCTCCTCCTGGGGGGTGAAGACACCAGCTTCCAGGATGATTTTGGGAGGCTGCACCTCAAAAGCGCCTGCTTTGAAGCCACCAGCAAGCAGAAAATCGGGAGATGAGGAATTAAACAGCACAAGCTCTCAGAGGAATGACTGTGGCTTTGCAGGAGCCACATCCCTGGAAGCAGAGGTTTGAAGGAGCCCCTGAATTCCTCCTGCCTGCAGCTCCCCTCAGCCCTAATGGCACCAAACCCGGGAAAGGTTTGAGCGTGGCCTGCTGGAAATGTCACATTTCTGACAGGGGAACTGTGGGGACATCCAGGGGCTGCAGGGATGTGCCAGAGGAGCGGCAGCACCGCCAGGACAGCACCAGAGCCTCCTCCTCCTCATCATCCTCATCCTCCTCGTCCTCATCCCCATCCCCATCCTCATCCCCATCCCCATCCTCATCCTCATCCCCATCCTCATCATCCTCATCCTCAACCTCATCCCCATCCCCATCCTCATCCCCATCCCCATCCCCATCCCCATCCCCATCCTCATCCTCATCCCCATTCCCATCCCCATCCCCTCCTCCTCCTCCTCCTCCTCATCCTCATCCTCAACCTCATCCTCATCCACATCCCCATCCTCCTCCTCCTCCTCCTCCCCATCCTCACTACATCGATTCTTCATCCTCGTCCTCCGTCCTCATCCTCGTCCTCATCCTCATCCTCAATCCTAAACCTTCATCCTCATCCCCATCCTCATCCTCATCCATCCCATCCCCATGCCCCATCCCCATCACCACCCCATCCCATCCCATCCTCATCCTCATCCTCATCCGCCATCCTCATCCTCATCCTATCCTCCACTCTCTTCTCCTCCTCATCCTATCCCCATCCCTCATCCTCATCCTCCCTTCTCCTCCTCATCTCATCCCCCATCCTGCAGTCCTCATCCTGCATGCCTCATCCTCCTATCTCCTGCTCATACCTCATCATGCATTCTGCAATCCTCAATCCTCATTCCTCATCATCCTCATCTCCTTCTCTCCTCATCCCATCCTCATCCTCCTCCTGCCTCTCATCCTCCTCCTCATCATCCTCATCCTCAACCTCATCCTCATCCCATACCCCATCCCCATCCTTCCTCCCAATCATCCTCATCCTCATCCTCATCCTCATCCTCCTCCTCCTCCTCCTCCTCCTCCTCCTCCTCCTCCTCCTCCCCATCCCCATCCTCCTCCTCATCCTCACCCCAACACGCAGCTCTGCAGGCCTGGGGCACCTGCCAGCTGTTTTTGTACCTCCAATAACCTGGTTGGTCCCCCCCAAGGTCCCAACTGTCCCCCTCTGCTCCTTCCAGGTGGGACAAATTTGGGAAGCAGAGACAAGGTTGGTTTTGGGGCTGGGGGATGCGAGTGGATCCCACTCTGTGTCCTGAGCCAGGAGAAGGCTCCTGTTGGGACACAGATGTGTCCCCAGCACTCAGAAACGTTCCAGCAGTGAAAAAGCTGCCAATTGTCCCCATGCTCATCCCTGGTCACCTCCCAGCCTCAAATCATTTCCAGCAGACAGGAAGAACACGAGCCACGAGCAAGGATGCAGCGGCCCAGAGCGAACCCGGAGAATTTACCACCTCATAAACAGCCGGGAACGGCCCCTGGGGAGACAAAACTCCGAGCAATTCCATGACTGATGGAGCTTTCAGATCCACCTCAGCCGAAGCTGCTCCAGGGCAGCGCTGGGAGATGCAGAAATCCTTTGCACACCAAAAGAAACAGCGACTGAAAATCCCTTACGGAAAATCCCTTACGGAAAATCCCTTACCGGAGCTGGGATTGCTTCGTGGTGTCCAGAGGAATTCACACCACAACTATAAATACAACCACCAATAAAACCTTCTCCAAGAGCCACCAAGCAGAGGGTAAAGCTGTGCCAAAAATCCACCAACACACGTGATGGGCTCTTCCCCAAATCCTAATATTCCTAATTTTTTCCCTGCATTTGTAATGCCTTTTTCTTCCTTTTCAAGCCATTTCAGCAAAAGGCACCCGGGTGTCTCGTCCTTGGTTTGACCATCACATCACACGTGTTTTCAAACCCTCCAGGGCCTGAGTTTTGTTTATTCTGTGGGACTGGGCTCTTCTAAAAAAAATATTTACCAGGAACTGCCACGTTTTGCTCCCCTGAAATGATCACGTTTGACACAAGACACAATTTTGGGAGGTTTTGCCATCAGTGCCATGGGCCGGTGTCGGTGGCTGTGCCAAAAATTGCTGGGAAAGTGGCTGAATTTCTATCTTTTTATCACTTTTCTGTTCTTTTATTTAAAATACAGCGTGTGGTCTTTTGAAAAGCAGCTCCAGCGCCACATCCCAACGATTTGTTTGCGTTTTGCTGGACATCGATCCCCAGAGGGGATATTTTTGCATCCCAGGTTGAAGCAAAAACCATAAATAAAAGGAGTGCAGAGAGAGGCTGATGTTCCCGGGGAGAAGGTTGGAAATCAGCCACGAACCGGAAAATTATAGACGGGAAAACTAAATGATAAACGGGAAAATGATAAACGGGAAAATTAAATGATAAACGGGAAAATGATAAACGGGAAAATGATAAACCACCGAGGGATGGTTTGGGTGGAAGGGATCCATGGGCAGGGACGCCTTCCACTGTCCCAGGCTGATCCAAGCTGGCCCTGGACACTTCCAGGGATGGGGCACCCATGGAATAACCCGTGCCAGGCCCTCCCCGCCCTCACAGGGAGGAATTCCTTCCCAAAAAAACCCCACCTAAACCTCCCCTCCTTCACTTTAAAGCCGTCTCCCTTTGTCCCACCACACTCCACGCTCTTTTCCAAAGTCCCTCCCCAGCGCTCTCGGAGCCTCTTTAGGCGCTGGAAAAAAAACTCCCTCCCAACCCCTTCAGCTTTCTAACCTCGATATTCCATCTTTCGCCTGTTTTCCTTACAAAAATCCCCTCACTCGGGGAGTTTTTCGGTCCCCTCACGCCTTGTCCCGCGCAGGCCGCGCCTCACCCTGAGGGCTCGCTGCTCTCCCGGCGCCTTTCCGTGCATGCCCCGCTGCTCCCGGTGCTGTTTCCCGGTGTTTCCCGGTGTTTTTCCCGGTGTTCCCGGTGTTTTTCCCGGTGTTCCCCGGTGTTCCCGGAGCTCGCAGGGGCTGCAGGCCCAGCCGGGCCCGGCCGTGCCCCCGCCCCGCTCCTTTGTGCGGCCGTCCTGCCCTTTCCGCCGGGCCCGGCCGGGTTTCCATGGGGATGGGGCCGGGCCGGGGCCGGGCACGGGCGGAGGAAGGGCCCGGGGGGAGAGGGGCAAAGGAAGGGCCCGGGGGGAGAGGGGCAAAGTGGGGCGGAGGGGCCCGGGGAGAGCAGGAGGGCCTGGGGAAAGGGCGCGGGGGGAAAGGGGAAGGGCCCGGGGGGAGAGAAGGGCCCGGGGGGAGAAAGGAAGGGCCCGAGGGGAGAGGGGCAAAGAAGGGCCCGGGGGGAGCGGGGCAAAGGAAAGGGCCCGAGGGGAGCGGGGCGGGGCCGGGGGGGAACGCGGCCCCTTCCCCATGGAAACCCGGGCTGGAGAGCGCCCGGAGCCGCGTGGACCCGCTGGGATCCACTGGGATCCATCGGGATCCTCTGGGATCCATTGGAACCCGCTGGGACCTGCTGGGGTCCCCCGGGATCCATTGGGATCCTCCGGGATCCATTGGGACCTGCTGGGATCCTCCGGGATCCATTGGAACCCGCTGGGACCTGCTGGGACCCACCGGGATCCATTGGGATCCTCTGGGATCCTCCTGGATCCATTGGGATCCTCTGGGAACCATTGGGACCTGCTGGGATCCTCCGGGATCCATTGGGATCCTCTGGGATCTATTGGGACCCGCTGGGACCTGCTGGGGTCCTCCGGGATCCATCGTGATCCTCCGGGATCCATTGGGACCCGCTGGGACCTGCTGGGATCCTCCGGGATCCATTGGGACCTGCGGGAACCCACTGGGAGCTGCTGGGATCCTCCAGGATCTATTTGGATCCTTTGGGAATCTGCTGTGATCCATTGGGAGATGCTGAGATCTGCGAGGAGCTCTTGGGACCTGCTGGGATCCGGTGGGATCTGGTGGAACATGCTGAGATCATCTGGGATATTCTGGGATCCCATGGGATCCGCTGGGATCTTCTGGGATCCAAGGGAATCCACTGGGATCCTCTGGGATCAGCTGTGATCCATTGGGATATGCCGAGATCTGCTAGGAGCTGTTGGGATCTGCTGGGATCCTCTGGAACCTGCTGGGATCCGGTGGGATCTGCTGGAACATGCTGAGATCATCTGGGATCTTCTGGGATCTTCTGGGATCCCATAGAATCCTCTGTGATCTGCTGGGATCCTCTGGAACCTGCTGGGACACTCTGGGATCCACTGGGATCCCTTGGCATCCACTGGAACCTGCTGGCATCCGGTGGGACCTGCTGGGACATGCTGGGATCCTGTGGGATCCTCCAGGATCTACTGGGATCCTTTGGGATGTGCTATGACCCATCGGGAGATGCTGAGATCTGCGAGGAGCTGTTGGGATCTGCTGGGATCCTCTGGGATCTGCTGGGACATGCTGAGATCCCCTGTGGCATGCTGTGATCCACTAGGATCTTCTGGGATCCGTTGGGAAATAGTGGGATCCACTGGGATCTGCCAGGAGCTGTTGGGATATTCTGGGACGTGCTGGAATCTCCTGGGATGGACTGGGACTCACTGGGACCTGCTGGGGTCCATTGGGATCCACTGGGATCTGCCGGAACTCACTGGGATCCTCTGGGATCTGTGGGGACCTGCTGGGATCTTCTGGGACCCCCTGGGATCCCCTGGGACCAACTGGGACCTGCTGGAACCCGTTTGGGATACTCTGAGATCGGCTACAATCCTAGAGCCACACAAACCCCACAAAACTCCATAAACCCGTGCAAAACCCTATAATCCCACACAAAACCCCCACAAACCCACATGAACTCCCATAAACCCCACACAAACCCCAAAAAAACTCCCAAAACCCACCACAAACCCACCTAGACCCACACAAACCCACATAAACCCCACAGAACTCCATAAACCCACACAGACCCCCAGAAACCCCACATAAACCCCACAAAACCTCACAAAAATCCACATAAACCCCACAAAACTCCATAAATCCACGCAAAACCCTATAATCCCACACAAAACCCCCATAAACCCACACAAAACCCCCATAAACCCACACAAACCCACAAAAATCCACACAAACCCCACAAAAACTCCCAAAACCCACCACAAACCCACCTAGACCCCACACAAACCCCACAAAACTCCATAAACCCACACAAAACCCACACAAACCCCACCTAGACCCACACAGACCCATACAAACCCCACAGAACTCCATAAACCCACACAAAACCCCCATAAACCCCACATAAACCCCACAAAACCCTACAAAACCCTATAATCCCACACAAAACCCCTATAAACCCACACAGATCCCACCTAGACCCCACACAAACCCCACAAAACTCCATAAACTCACGCAAAACCCCCATAAAACCCCCATAAACCCCACAAAACTCCATAAACCAACACAAACCCCACACAAACCCCCCATAAATCCCCATAAACCCCACATAAACCCCACAAAACTCCATAAACCCACACAAACCCCCCCATAAACCCCACACAAACCCCTTTCCAGCTCCTCTTTCACCTCCCCTTTCCCTCCCCAGCTCCGCCCGAGCCGTTCCGGAGGAGCCTTTGAAGATCCACCCCCCAAAATCCCGTTCCGGGCTGGATTTCCGCCGGTGCCGGGGGACGCCCTGACCCTAAGGAGCTTTCTGGTGAGTCCCTAATGGATTTTTCCCTCCCAGCTGCCCAGGTCCTTGTGCTCTCCGGTTGTTCCGTCCCGCTCTCCCACTCGGTGCCACTGTCGCTCCGTGGTTCCCATCCCGACCAGGCTGAGCTCAGGGAATGGAAGATCCAGGAGGAGCCGAACGAGAGAAGTTTGGGGAAATCAAGCAGGGTTATCACAAGGGCCTTGCTGGGCTGCTCCTTCCAGCCGAAAAATGAAGGAATTGGTCCCAAATGTTGGAGAGCCCCCTCTGACCTCTGCTCAAAGCTTTGGGCTCTGGAGATGCGGCTTTGGAGGAGGTGTCCCAGGGGATTCAGGAGGTAAGGAGGAGGCTCTGCTCCTCAGCAGGGAGCTGGGGCGGAAGGAGCCCGGGAATGGGGCACGGGGAAAGGAGCTCAGCCCTGTGGGGTCACGGAGAGCATCTCTGAACCCTTTTGGGGCAGTTTCTGGAAGATTCCCAGGCGCAGACTGGCCCAGGACGGGCGAGCGAAGCTCATCCACGGGAACATGAATTTCCTGGGGACACGGAGCCCTTGAGCCTTTGCTCCTCGCTGTCCCTTGGGCTCCTCAAGCCCTGCAGGAGCATCCAGGAGGAATGGGAGTGTGAGGCTGCGTTGGGGGAGATGAGATAGGAAAGCCTTATCAATGTGATCACCTGGAAAAAGATGCTGAGAATGCAGAAACTGCGAGATTGAAATGAAGCCAAGCTTTGAGATCCCAAAGCCCAGCTCCTGAACAACTGGAAAACAACGGCATGGCCAGGGCAGGTGATCCCCTGGGATTGAACAATGGCATGGCCAGGGCAGGTGATCCCCTGGGATTGAACAAACAATGGCCAGGGCAGGTGATCCCCTGGGATTGAACAAACAATGGCATGGCCAGGGCAGGTGATCCCCTGGATTGAACAAACAATGGCATGGCCAGGGCAGGTGATCCCCTGGGATTGAACAAACAATGGCATGGCCAGGGCAGGTGATCCCCCTTGGATTGAACAAACAATGGCATGGCCAGGGCAGGTGATCCCCCTTGGATTGAACAAACAATGGCATGGCCACTGCAGGTGATCCCCCTTGGATTGAACAAACAATGGCATGGCCAGGGCAGGTGATCCCCTGGGATTGAACAAACAATGGCATGGCCAGGGCAGGTGATCCCCTGGGATTGAACAAACAATGGCATGGCCAGGGCAGGTGATCCCCTTGGATTGAACAAACAATGGCATGGCCACTGCAGGTGATCCCCTGGATTGAACAAACAATGGCATGGCCAGGGCAGGTGATCCCCTGGGATTGAACAAACAATGGCATGGCCAGGGCAGGTGATCCCCTGGGATTGAACAAACAATGGCATGGCCAGGGCAGGTGATCCCCTGGGATTGAACAAACAATGGCATGGCCAGGGCAGGTGATCCCCTGGGATTGAACAAACAATGGCATGGCCAGGGCAGGTGATCCCTGGGATTGAACAAACAATGGCCAGGGCAGGTGATCCCCTGGGATTGAACAAACAATGGCCAGGGCAGGTGATCCCCTGGGATTGAACAAACAATGGCATGGCCAGGGCAGGTGATCCCCTGGATTGAACAAACAATGGCATGGCCAGGGCAGGTGATCCCCTGGGATTGAACAAACAATGGCATGGCCAGGGCAGGTGATCCCCTGGGATTGAACAAACAATGGCATGGCCAGGGCAGGTGATCCCCTGGGATTGAACAAACAATGGCATGGCCAGGGCAGGTGATCCCCCTTGGATTGAACAAACAATGGCATGGCCAGGGCAGGTGATCCCCTGGGATTGAACAAACAATGGCATGGCCACTGCAGGTGATCCCCCTTGGATTGAACAAACAATGGCATGGCCACTGCAGGTGATCCCCTGGGATTGAACAAACAATGGCATGGCCACTGCAGGTGATCCCCTGGGATTGAACAAACAATGGCATGGCCACTGCAGGTGATCCCCTGGGATTGAACAAACAATGGCATGGCCACTGCAGGTGATCCCCCTTGGATTGAACAAACAATGGCATGGCCAGGGCAGGTGATCCCCTGGGATTGAACAAACAATGGC
>JAVTVJ010008489.1:0-10912 GCA_034509425.1 Eopsaltria australis | reverse complement strand
TTTTTCCAACTTTCCCCAATTTTTTCCCATTTTTCCCAAATTTTCCCATTTTGATGCATTTCTCCCATTTTTTCCCCATTTTTCCCAATTTTTCCCAAATTTTTAGGGGTCGGTTTGGTGTTTTTTCCAATTTTTCCCGAATTTTCCCCATTTTTCCCAATTTCCCCCCATTTTGCCCAAATTTTTCCAGTTTTTCCCATTCTTTCCCAATTTTCCCCAATTTTCCCAATTTTTCCCAATTTTTCCCAAGTTTTCCCAAGTTTTCCCAAGTTCTCCCAAGTTTTCCCCAATTTTCCCCAATTTTTCCCATTTTTTTCCCAATTTTTCCCAAATTTTTTCCCAATTTTTTCCAATTATTCCCGAATTTTTGGGGTTGGGTTTGGTGTTTTTCCCAAAGATTTGGGGTTTGGTTTGGTGTTTTTTCCAATCTTTCCCATTTTTCCCAATTTTTCCCAATTTTTCCCATTTTTTCCCAATTTTTCCCAATTTTTCCCGAATTTTTGGGGTTGGGTTTGAGTTTTTTTCCAATTTTCCTCATTTTTTCCCCATTTTTTCCCCATTTTTTCCCAATTTTTTCCAAATTTTTCCCAATTTTTCCCAATTTTTTCCCAATTTTTCCCAATTTTTCCCATTTTTTCCCAAATTTCCCCCCATTTTTCCCAATTTTTCCCAATTTTTTCCCAATTTTTCCCAATTTTTCCCCATTTTTTCCAATTTTTCCCCCATTTTTCCAACTTTCCCCAATTTTTTCCCATTTTTCCCAAATTTTCCCATTTTGATGCATTTCTCCCATTTTTTCCCCATTTTTCCCAATTTTTCCCAAATTTTTAGGGGTCGGTTTGGTGTTTTTTCCAATTTTTACCGAATTTTCCCCATTTTTCCCAATTTCCCCCCATTTTGCCCAAATTTTTCCAGTTTTTCCCATTCTTTCCCAATTTTCCCCAATTTTCCCAATTTTTCCCAATTTTTCCCAATTTTTCCCATTTTTTTCCCAATTTTTCCCAAATTTTTTCCCAATTTTTTCCAATTATTCCCAAATTTTTAGGGGTCAGTTTGGTGTTTTTCCCACATTTTTGGGGTTTGGTTTGGTGTTTTTTCCAATCTTTCCCAATTTTTTCCAAAATTTCCCATTTTTTCCCATTTTTCCCAATTTTCCCCCATTCTTCCCAATTTTTCCCAAATTTTCCCAATTTTTCCCAATTTTTCCCAGCTTGGTTTGGGTTTTTTTCCCAAAATTTCCAGGCTCCGTTTGATGTTTTCCAAAGATCTCCAGGATTTTCCCCAATCCCGACCCCAAATCTTTGGGATTTTCCCCATTCAGACCCCAAATCCTTGGGATTTTCCCCCAAATCTTTGGGATTTCCCCCAATTCCAACATCAAATCTTTGGGATTTTCCCATCTGGATCCAGAATCTTTGGAATTTTCCCCATTCTGACCCCAAATCCTTGGGATTTTTCTCCAAATCTTCGGAATTTTTCCCCAAATCTTTGGAATTCCCCCAATCCCGACCCCAAATCTTCGGGATTTTCCTCATTTTCGACCCCAAATCTTTGGGATTTTCCAAAATCTTTGGGATTTCCCCCAATCCCGACCCCAAATCTTTGGGATTTTCCCATCCTGACCCCAAATCCTTGGGATTTTTCTCCAAATCTTTGGAATTCCCCCAATCCCAACCCCAAATCTTTGGGATTTTTCCTATCCTGACCCCAAATCCTTGGGATTTCCCCCAAATCTTTGGGATTTCCTCCAATTCCAACATGAAATCTTTGGGATTTTCCCATCCGGATCCCGAATCTTTGGGATTTTCCCATCCTGACCCCAAATCCTTGGAATTTTCCCCCAAATCTTCAGGATTTTCCATGTCCCAACCCCAAATCTTTGGGATTTTCCCAATTCTGACCCCAAATCCTTGGGATTTTCCCCCAGTTTTTAGGGTTTCCCCCCAAATCCTTGGGATTTTCCCCCAAATCCTTGGGATTTCCCCCGATCTTTGGGATTTTTCCCAGGTTTCCCGCCCTGCTCCAAGGGCTGGCAGTTTTTCCGGAATTCCTGTTATTTCTTCTCGAAATCCGCGGCCTCCTGGGAAAATTCCCGACTTTTCTGCTCGGCTTTGGGATCGCGGCTGCTCGAGGTCGACGACGAGGAGGAGAAGGTGAGACCCCAAATCCCGAAAATCCCGGGAAATCCCGGAAAAATTTGGGAAAATCCTGAAGAAATCCTGAAAAAAAACCAGGAAAATCCGTCAAAATCCCGGAAAATCCCGAAAGGCCCCAAAAAATCCTGAAAGATCCCGAAAGGTCCTGAAAGGTCCTGAAAAATCCCAAAAAATCCCCCAAAAAATCCCAAAAAGTCCTGAAAAATCCCGGAAAATCCCAAAAATCCCAAAAAAATCCCAAAAATCCCAAAAATCCCAAAAAATCCCAAAAAGTGCTGAAAGATCCCAAAAAGTCCCAAAAAATCCCAAAAAATCCCAAAAAATCCCAAAAAATCCCAAAAAGTCCTGAAAAATCCCAAAAATCCCAAAAATCCCAAAAAATCCCAAAAAATCCCAAAAAATCCCAAAAAGTCCTGAAAGATCCCAAAAAATCCCAAAAATCCCAAAAAATCCCAAAAAGTCCTGAAAGATCCCAAAAAATCCCAAAAAATCCCGAAAAATCCCAAAAATCCCAAAAAGTCCTGAAAAATCCCAAAAAATCCCAAAAATCCCAAAAAGTGCTGAAAGATCCCAAAAAGTCCCAAAAAATCCCAAAAAATCCCAAAAAATCCCAAAAAGTCCTGAAAAATCCCAAAAATCCCAAAAAATCCCAAAAAATCCCAAAAAATCCCAAAAAGTCCTGAAAAATCCCAAAAATCCCAAAAAATCCCAAAAAATCCCAAAAAATCCCAAAAAATCCCAAAAAGTCCTGAAAGATCCCAAAAAATCCCAAAAATCCCAAAAAATCCCAAAAAATGCTGAAAGATCCCAAAAAGTCCCGAAAAATCCTGGAAAATCCTATCAATCCCATAAATCCCATAAAATTCCCATAAAAATCCTATAAATCCTTTAAATTCCCCAAGTCCTCTAAATCCCAAAAATTCCCCCAAATCCTTTAAATCCCATAAATCCCAAAAAATTCCCCAAAATCCCATAAATCCCATAAATCCCAAAAAATTCCCCCTCAATCCTATAAATCCCCCAAGTCCCAAAACATTCCCCAAATCCTGTAAATTCCCTAAATCCCATAAATCCCAAAAAATCCCCTTTAAATCCTATAAATTCCCTAAATCCCAAAAAATCCCAAAAAGTGCTGAAAGATCCCAAAAAAAAAGTCCCGAAAAATCCCGAAAAACCCTGGAAAATCCCATAAATCCCAAAAAATCCTATAAAAATCCCATAAAAATCCTGTAAATCCTATAAATTCCCCAAGTCCTGTAAATCCCAAAAATCCCCCCGAATCCTTTAAATCCCATAAATCCCCCAAGTCCCAAAAAATCCCAGAAAATCCCAGAAAATCCCAAAAAATCCCAGAAAATCCCAAAAAATCCCAGAAAATCCCAAAAAATCTCCCCAAATCCTATAAATTCCCTAAATCCCATAAATCCTAAAAAAATCCCCCAAATCCCCCATAAATCCCAAAACTCTTAAAAATCCCACAAATCCCAGAAATCCCAGAAATTCCCCTAAATCCCTATCCTGGTTTATACTGGTTTGTACTGGTTTGTACTGGTCCACACTGGTTTATATCAGTTTATTGTGGTCCATACTGGTCCATACTGGTTTATACTGGTCTATACCGATTCTAACCAGTCTACACTGGTCCATACTGGTTTATACTGGTCCATACTGGTCCATACTGGTCCATACCAATTCATACTGGTTTATACTGGTCCGTACCAATCCTAACCACTCTATACTGGTCCATACTGGTCCATACCAATCCATACTGGTTTATACTGGTCCATACTGGTCCATACCAATCCATACTTGTCCATACTGGTTTATACTGGTCCATACTGGTTTATACTGGTCCATACTGGTCCATACTGGTCCATACCAATCCATACTGGTCCATACTGGTTTATACTGGTCCATACCAATCCATACTGGTCCATACCTGCCCATACTGGTTTATACCAATCCATACTGGTCCATACTGGTCCATACTGGTTTATACTGGTCCATACCGGTTTATACTGGTCCATACCGGTCCATACCGGTCCATACTGGTCTATACTGGTCCATACCAATCCATACTGGTCTATACTGGTCCATACTGGTTTATACCGGTCCATACCGGTCCATACTGGTTTATACTGGTCCATACCGGTTTATACTGGTCCATACCGGTCCATACCGGTCCATACTGGTCTATACTGGTCCATACCAATCCATACTGGTCTATACTGGTCCATACTGGTTTATACCGGTCCATACCGGTCCATACTGGTTTATACTGGTCCATACCGGTTTATACTGGTCCATACCGGTCCATACCGGTCCATACTGGTCTATACTGGTCCATACCAATCCATACTGGTCTATACTGGTCCATACTGGTTTATACCGGTCCATACCGGTCCATACTGGTTTATACTGGTCCATACCGGTTTATACTGGTCCATACCGGTCCATACCGGTCCATACTGGTCTATACTGGTCCATACCAATCCATACTGGTCTATACTGGTCCATACTGGTTTATACCGGTCCATACCGGTCCATACTGGTTTATACTGGTCCATACCGGTTTATACTGGTCCATACCGGTCCATACCGGTCCATACTGGTCTATACTGGTCCATACCAATCCATACTGGTCTATACTGGTCCATACTGGTTTATACCGGTCCATACCGGTCCATACTGGTTTATACTGGTCCATACCGGTTTATACTGGTCCATACCGGTCCATACCGGTCCATACTGGTCTATACTGGTCCATACCAATCCATACTGGTCTATACTGGTCCATACTGGTTTATACCGGTCCATACCGGTCCATACTGGTTTATACTGGTCCATACCGGTTTATACTGGTCCATACCGGTTTATACTGGTCCATACCGGCCCATACTGGTTTATACTGGTCCATACTGGTCTATACTGGTCCATACTGATCCATACCAATCCATACTGGTCCATACTGGTCCATACCGGTCCATACTGGTTTATACTGGTCCATACCAATCCATACTGGTTTATACTGGTCCATACCGGCCCATACTGGTTTATACTGGTCCGTACTGGTGTCCCCAGAGCCACATCCAGGCCCAGCTCCGGGGCCCGGCCTGGCTCGGGATCAGCGACCGGGACACGGAGGGGACCTGGAGCCGCGGGGACGGAGCCGCCCTCACCCCCAACAACAGGTGGGGACTTTTATGGGATTTGGGAATTTCTATGGGATTTTGGGATTGATGGGATTTTTTGGGAATTTTTAGGGGATTTTTGGGAATTTTTAGGGGATTTTTATGGGAATTTTGGGGATTTTTAGGGGATTTTTATGGGATTTTTGGGGATTTTTATGGGAATTTTGGGGATTTTTATGGGATTTGTGGGATTTGGGAATTTCTATGGGATTTTTGGTAATTTCTATGGGATTTTGGGAATTTTCAGGGGATTTTTATGGGAATTTTGGGGATTTTTATGGGATTTGGGGGACCTGGAGCCGCGGGGACGGAGCCGCCCTCACCCCCAACAACAGGTGGGACTTTTATGGGATTTATGGGATTTGTGGGATTTTGGGAATTTCTATGGGATTTTTGGGAATTTTTAGGGGATTTTTAGGGGATTTTTGGGGGATTTTTGGGAATTTTTAGGGGATTTTTATGGGAATTTTATGGGGATTTTTATGGGAATTTTGGGGATTTTTATGGGAATTTTATGGGGATTTTTATGGGAATTTTGGGGATTTTTATGGGAATTTTATGGGGATTTTTATGGGATTTTTGGGGATTTTTATGGGAATTTTATGGGGATTTTTATGGGAATTTTGGGGATTTTTATGGGAATTTTTATGGGATTTTTATGGGAATTTTGGGGATTTTTATGGGAATTTTTATGGGATTTTTATAGGAATTTTGGGGATTTTTATGGGAATTTTTATGGGAATTTTTATGGGAATTTTGGGGATTTTTATGGGAATTTTTATGGGATTTTTATAGGAATTTTGGGGATTTTTATGGGAATTTTTATGGGAATTTTTATGGGATTTTTGGGAATTTTTAGGGGATTTTTATGGGAATTTTTAGGGGATTTTTGGGGATTTTTATGGAATTTTTATGGGATTTGAGGCACCTGGAGCCGCGGGGACGGAGCCGCCCTCACCCCCAACAACAGGTGGGGACTTTTATGGGATTTTGGGAATTTCTATGGGATTTTGGGATTTATGGGATTTTTTGGGAACTTTTAGGGGATTTTTTGGGAATTTTTAGGGGATTTTTGGGAATTTTTAGGGGATTTTTATGGGAATTTTGGGGATTTTTATGGGAATTTTTATGGGAATTTTTATGGGAATTTTTATGGGAATTTTTATGGGATTTTTATGGGATTTTTATGGGAATTTTTATGGGATTTTTGGGGATTTTTATGGGAATTTTTATGGGAATTTTGGGGATTTTTATGGGAATTTTGGGGATTTTTATGGGAATTTTATGGGGATTTTTATGGGAATTTTGGGGATTTTTATGGGATTTTTATGGGAATTTTTATGGGATTTTTGGGGATTTTTATGGGAATTTTATGGGGATTTTTATGGGAATTTTGGGGATTTTTATGGGAATTTTTATGGGATTTTTATGGGAATTTTGGGGATTTTTATGGGAATTTTTATGGGAATTTTTATGGGATTTTTGGGAATTTTTAGGGGATTTTTATGGGATTTTTGGGAATTTTTATGGGAATTTTGGGGATTTTTATGGGATTTGGGGGACCTGGAGCCGCGGGGACGGAGCCGCCCTCACCCCCAACAACAGGTGGGACTTTTATGGGATTTATGGGATTTGTGGGATTTTGGGATTTATGGGATTTTTTGGGAATTTTTAGGGGATTTTTGGGAATTTTTAGGGGATTTTTATGGGAATTTTGGGGATTTTTAGGGGATTTTTATGGGGATTTTATGGGATTTTTGGGAATTCCTATGGGATTTTTGGGAATTTTTATGGGGATTTTAATGGGAATTTTGGGGATTTTTATGGGAATTTTTAGGGGATTTTTGGGAATTTTTATGGGATTTTAATGGGAATTTTTATGGGATTTTTATGGGAATTTTGGGGATTTTTATGGGATTTGGGAATTTTTATGGGATTTTGGGAATTCCTATGGGATTTTTGGGAATTTTTATGGGATTTTTATGGGAATTTTGGGGATTTTTATGGGATTTGGGAATTTTTATGGGAATATTTATGGGGTTTTTGGGAATTTTTATGGGATCTTGGGAATATTTCTGGGATTTGGGGGGATTTATGGGATTTGGGA
Source organism: Eopsaltria australis (assembly GCA_034509425.1). NCBI lineage: Eukaryota > Metazoa > Chordata > Aves > Passeriformes > Petroicidae > Eopsaltria > Eopsaltria australis. Next base: position 3,458 of record JAVTVJ010008489.1, on the reverse strand, counting down.
GGTTTGAGGGTTTATGGGATTTATGGGATTTTGGGAATATTTGTGGGATTTATGGGATTTGAGGAATTTGGGCAATTTTGGGGGAGGATTTTTGGGATTTAGGGTGGGATTTTGGAATTTCGGGATTTTCCTGATGCCCATCCCGGGATTTTTTCGGGACCAGTTGGTGACACCGGATTCGGGGTGGAATTTTGGGAACTGGGAGGGATTTTTAGGATTCACTTGGAATTCCTTTGGAATTCGGTTGGGATTTTCCCCGATCCCAATCCCGTTTTTTGGGGCCGATCGATGTCACCGCTTTCAGCTGGGATTTGGGGTGGGATTTTGGGGATTTTTGGGATTTTTCCCGATGCCGATCCCGGGGTTTTTTCGGGATCAGTTGGTGGCACCGGGATGAGCCCAACGGGGGATCCCTGGAAAACTGCGCGGCCGTGGGAAGCGACGGGCTCTGGGCGGATTATCCCTGCGGAACCCCCCTGGAATGGGTCTGCGAGGGACCCTCCTGAGCCAAAATCCCGGGAATTCACCCCGAAATCCCGGGAATTCATCCCAAAATCCTGAGAAATAAATGAATGTGTGTGTTATGTACTGGGATTGGACTGGGATTGAACTGGGATTGGACTGGGAGGGACTGGGATCATCCCTGTGGGACCCTCCTGACCCCCAGTCCCTGGAATTCACCCCGAAATCCCGGGAATTCATCCCAAAATCCCGGGAAATAAATGAATGTGTGTGTTATGTACTGGGATTGGACTGGGATTGGACTGGGATTGGACTGGGATTGAACTGGGAGCTGTGGGATCCCCCTGGGCTGGGTCTGTGAGGGACCCTCCTGAGCCAAAATCCCAGGAATTCACCCCAAAATCCCGGGAATTCATCCCAAAATCCCGGGAAATAAACGAATGTGTGTGTTATGTACTGGGATTGGACTGGGATTGAACTGGGATTGAACTGGGAGCTGTGGGATCCCCCTGGGCTGGGTCTGCGAGGGACCCTCGTGAGCCAAAATCCCGGGAATTCACCCCGAAATCCCGGGAATTCACCCCAAAATCCCGGGAATATTCTGGATATCGGGGAAATAAACCCGTGTGTGAACTGGGATTGAACTGGGATTGAACTGGGATTGAACTGGGATTGAACTGGGATTGAACTGGGAGCTGTGGGACCCCCCTGGGCTGGGTCTGTGAGGGACCCCCCTGACCCAAAATCCCGGGAATTCACCCCAAAATCCCGGGAATTCACCCCAAAATCCCGGGAATATTCTGGATATTGGGGAAATAAACCCGTGTGTGTACTGGGATTGAACTGGGATTGATCTGGGATTGAACTGGGATGAACTGGGATTGAACTGGGAGCTGCGGGGTCCCCCTGGGCTGGGTCTGCGAGGGACCCTCCTGAGCCAAAATCCCGGGAATTCACCCCGAAATCCTGGGAATTCATCCCAAAATCCTGAGAAATAAATGAATGTGTGTGTTATGTACTGGGATTGGACTGGGATTGGACTGGGATTGGACTGGGATTGAACTGGGATTGAACTGGGAGGGACTGGGAGGGACTGGGATCATCCCTGTGGGACCCTCCTGACCCCAAGTCCCTGGAATTCACCCCAAAATCCCGGGAATTCACCCCAAAATCCCGGGAATTCATCCCAAAATCCTGAGAAATAAATGAATGTGTGTGTTATGTACTGGGATTGAACTGGGATTGGACTGGGATTGAACTGGGAGCTGTGGGATCCCCCTGGGCTGGGTCTGCGAGGGACCCTCCTGAGCCAAAATCCCGGGAATTCACCCCGAAATCCCGGGAATATTCTGGATATTGGGGAAATAAACCCGTGTGTGTACTGGGATTGGACTGGGATTGGACTGGGATTGAACTGGGAGGGACTGGGAGCTGCGGGATCCCCCTGGGCTGGGTCTGTGAGGGGCCCCGAGCCAAAATCCCGGGAATTCACCCCAAAATCCCGGGAATTCATCCCAAAATCCCGGGAAATAAATGAATGTGTGTGTTATGTACTGGGATTGGACTGGGATTGAACTGGGATTGGACTGGGATTGAACTGGGATTGAACTGGGAGCTGTGGGACCCCCCTGGGCTGGGTCTGTGAGGGACCCTCCTGAGCCAAAATCCCGGGAATTCACCCCAAAATCCCGGGAATATTCTGGATATTGGGGAAATAAACCCGTGTGTGTACTGGGATTGAACTGGGATTGAACTGGGATGAACTGGGACGAACTGGGATGAACTGGAAAGGACCAAAAAGGAGCTGGAAAAGCGCGGATTTTTGCCGCGGGCGGAAATTCCAGCGGCTCCCTCGGGAATTCTTCCCTCTCAAAGGATCCTTTCATTCCCGACCTCCGAAGCCGCGCCCTCATCCCAAAAAAATCCTCATCCCGAAATTTTCCAGCGGCGCCGCCCTCGTCCCATCCCCCACCTCCGCCTGCATCCCAAAATATTCCTTTTAGTCCCATTTTTTCCCTATTTTTCCCTCTTTTTTTTCCTTTTTATTCCCATTTTTTCTCCTTTTTCCCATTTTTCCCTCATTTTTTCCCTCTTTTATTCCCATTTTCCCCCATTTTTTCCCTCTTTCCCCCCCTTTTTTCCCTCCTTTTTCCTTTTTATTCCCATTTTTTCTCCTTTTTCCCATTTTTCCCTCATTTTTTCCCATTTTTCCCTGTTTTATTCCCATTTTTTCCTTATTTTTCCCTCTTTTTTCCTTTTTATTCCCGTTTTTTCTCATTTTTCCCATTTTTTCTCCTTTTTTCCCATTTTTCCCTCATTTTTTCCCATTTTTCCCTCATTTTTTCCCTCTTTTATTCCCATTTTTCCCTCATTTTTCCCCTCTTTTATTCCCATTTTTTCCCCTTTTTTCCCTCTTTTTTCCTTTTTATTCCCATTTTTTCTTCTTTTTCCCTCATTTTTCCTCTTTTATTCCCATTTTCCCCCTATTTTTTCCTTCTTTTCCCTCCTTTTTTCCCACTTTTCCCCTTTTCATTCCCTGTTCCTCCTTTTTCCCATTTTCCCCTCATTTTTCCCTCTTTTTTTCCCTTTTCCCCCATTTTCCCCCTCTTTTTCCCTCCTTTTTTCCCACTTTTTTCCTTTTCATTCCCATTTTTTCCTTCTTTTTCCCCCTTTTTTCCCACTTTTTCCTTTTTATTCCCATTTTTTTTCCTTTTTCCCTCATTTTTCCCACTTTTTTCCTTTTTATTCCCATTTTTCTCTCCTTTTTTCCCCTTTTTCCCCATTTTCCCCCTCTTTTCCCTCCTTTTCCCCACTTTTTTCCCTTTTTATTCCCATTTTTTCTCCTTTTTCCCGATTTTCCCTCATTTTTTCCTTTTTTCCCCTCATTTCCCCCCCTTTTTCCCCATTTTTCCACTTTTTTTTCCTCCTTTTCCCCGATTTTTCCCATTTTTCCCTTCCCCCCTCCCCTTTCCCCCCCTTTATTCCCATTTTTTCCC
>JAVTVJ010008459.1:0-16984 GCA_034509425.1 Eopsaltria australis | reverse complement strand
CCAATTGGAGCGTTTTTATCCCAAAATTCATCCCCATTGACCAAAGTCGTGGGTTTTGATCCAACGGGGGCGTTTTTATCCCAAAATTTGTCCCATTGATGTTGAACCTTGACTTTTCCACCCAACATTGGCTTTCCACCCAACTGGGCCTTTTTACCCCAAATTCATCCCCATTGAGGTCCAACATTGACTTTTCCATACAATTAGGGAGTTTTAACCCCAAAATTCTTCCCTATTGACCAAAATCTTGGGGTTTGGTCCAAAGGGAGCGTTTTTATCACGAAATTTGTCCTATTGAAGTTTGAATCTTGACTTTTCCACCCAACTGGGTGTTTTATCAAAATCCATCCCCTTGGGGTAGCGTTGGCTTTTCCACCCAACTGGGCATTTTACATTCAAATCATCCTGCGTTGATGTCCGGCGTTGACTTTTCTACCCAATTGGAGGCGTTTTATCTCGAAATTTGTCCCCATTGAGGTCCAATATTGACTTTTTCACCCTACGTTGACTTTTCCATCCAATTGGAGCATTGTTATCTTAAAACTCATCCCTGTTGAGATCCAACCTTGACTTTTCAATCCAGCGTTGACTTTTCCATCCAATTGGGGTGTTTTTATCCTAAAATTTCTCCCCATTGACCAAAATGTTGGGGTTTGGTCCAACGGGGGCGTTTTTATCCCAAAATTTGTCCCCGTTGAGGTCCAACATTGACTTTTTCACCCAACATTGACTTTTCTGTCCAATTGGAGCGTTTTTATCCCAAAACTCATCCCTGTTGAGTTCCAACCTTGACTTTTCCATCCAACGTTGACTTTTTCACCCAAATGGAGCGTTTTTATCCCAAAATTCATCCCCATTGACCAAAATCTTGGGGTTTGGTCCAACAGGGGCGTTTTTATCTCAAAATTTCTCCCATTGATGTTGAACATTGACCTTTCCACCCAACACTGACTTTTCCGCCCAATTGGGGCATTTTTATCACAAATCCATCCTCATTGATGCCCAACGTTGACTTTTCTACCCAATTGGAGCATTTTTATCCTAAAATTCATCCCCATTGACCAAAGTCGTGGGTTTTGATCCAACGGGGGCGTTTTTATCCCAAAATTTGTCCCATTGATGTTGAACCTTGACTTTTCCACCCAACAGTGGCTTTTCCACCCAACTGGGCCTTTTTACCCCAAATTCATCCCCATTGAGGTCCAACATTGACTTTTCCATACAATTAGGGACTTTTTACCCCAAAATTCTTCCCCATTGACCAAAATCTTGGGGTTTGGTCCAAAGGGAGCATTTTTATCCCAAAATTCATCCTCATTGACCAAAGTCTTGGGGTTTGGTCCAACGGGGGCGTTCTTATCCCGAAATTTTTCCCATTGAAATTTAACATTGATTTTTCCACCCAACATTGGCTTTCCCACCCAACTGGGCCTTATTCCGCAAAATTCATCCTGTTGAGTTCCAACCTTGACTTTTTCACCCAACTGGGGCGTTTTTATCCCAAAATTCTTCCCCATTTACCAAAGTCTTGGGGTTTGGTCCAACGGGGGCATTTTTATCCTAAAATTTTTCCCCATTGAAGTCCAATATTGAGTTTTCCACCCAATGTTGACTTTTCCGTCCAATTGGAGCATTTTTATCCCAAAAATTCATCCCCATTGACCAGAATGTTGGGTTTTGGACCAACGAGGGCGTTTTTATCCCAAAATTTCACCCATTGACATTGAACATTGACTTTTTCACCCGACATTGACTTTTCCGTCCAATTGGGGTGTTTTTATCCCAAAATCCATCCCCATTGACCAAAATGTTGGGGTTTGGTCCAACGAGGGCGTTTTTATCCCAAAATTTGTCCCCGTTGAGGTCCAATATTAGCTTTTCCACCCCATGTTGGATTTTCCATCCAATTGGAGCGCTTTTATCCCAAAACTCATCCCTGTTGAGTTCCAACCTTGACTTTTCCATCCAACGTTGACTTTTTCACCCAATTGGGGTGTTTTTATCCCAAGATTAACCCCCATTGACCAAAATCTTGGGTTTTGGTGATATGGGGGAGTTTTATCCCAAAATTTGTCCCCATTGAGGTCCAATATTGACTTTTCCACCCAACGTTGACTTTTCCATCAAATTGGATTGTTTTTATCCCAAAACTCATCCCTCTTGAGATCCAACCTTGACTTTTCCATCCAACGTTGACTATGTCACCCAATTGGGGTGCTTTAATCCCAAAATTCATCGCCATTCACCAAAATGTTCGGTTTTGGTCCAACGGGGGCATTTTTATCCCAAAATTTGTCCCCATTAAGGTCCAAGATTGAGTTTTCCACCCAACGTTGACTTTTCCATCCAATTGCAGCATTTTTATCCCAAAAATTCATCCCCATTGACCAAAATGTTGGGTTTTGGTCCAACGGGGGCATTTTTATCCCAAAATTGGTCCCAATTGAGGTCCAATATTGAGTTTTCCACCCAACGTTGACTTTTCCATCCAGATGGAGCATTTTTATCCCCAAATTCATCCCCATTTGCCAAAATGTTGGGTTTTGGTCCAACGGGGGCGTTTTTATCTCAAAATTCTTCCCCATTGATGTTGAACCTTTACTTTTCCACCCAACATTGGCTTTTCCACCCAACTAGGCCTTTTTACCCCAAATTCATCCCCATTGAGGTCCAACATTGACTTTCCCATACAATTAGGGAGTTTTTACCCCAAAATTCTTCCCCATTGACCAAAATCTTGGGGTTTGGTCCAAAGCGAGCGTTTTTATCCCAAAATTCATCCTCATTGACCAAAGTCTTGGGGTTTGGTCCAACGGGGGCGTTCTTATCCCGAAATTTCTCCCATTGACATTTAACATTGATTTTTCCACCCAGCATTGGCTTTCCCACCCAACTGGGCCTTATTCCGCAAAATTCATCCTGTTGAGTTCCAACCTTGACTTTTTCACCCAACTGGGGCGTTTTTATCCCAAAATTCTTCCCCATTTACCAAAGTCTTGGGGTTTGGTCCAACAGGGGCATTTTTATCCCAAAATTTTTCCCCATTGAAGTCCAATATTGAGTTTTCCACCCAATGTTGACTTTTCCGTCCAAATGAGCATTTTTGTCCCAAAAATTCATCCCCATTGACCAGAATGTTGGGTTTTGGACCAACGAGGGCGTTTTTATCCCAAAATTTGACCCATTGACGTTGAACATTGACTTTTACACCCGACATTGACTTTTCCGTCCAATTGGGGTGTTTTTATCCCAAAATCCATCCCCATTGACCAAAATGTTGGGGTTTGGTCCAACGAGGGCGTTTTTATCCCAAAATTTGTCCCCATTGCGGTCCAATATTAGCTTTTCCAACCCATGTTGGATTTTCCGTCCAATTGGAGCGCTTTTATCCCAAAACTCATCCCTGTTGAGTTCCAACCTTGACTTTTCCATCCAACGTTGACTTTTTCACCCAATTGGGGTGTTTTTATCCCAAGATTAACCCCCATTGACAAAAATCTTGGGTTTTGGTGGTATGGGGGAGTTTTTATCCCAAAATTTGTCCCCATTGAGGTCCAATATTGACTTTTCCACCCAACGTTGACTTTTCCATCAAATTGGATTGTTTTTATCCCAAAACTCATCCCTGTTTAGATCCAACCTTGACTTTTCCATCCAACGTTGACTTTTTCACCCAAATGGAGCGTTTTTATCCCAAAATTCATCCCCATTGACCAAAATCTTGGGGTTTGGTCCAACGAGGGCGTTTTTATCTCAAAATTTGTCCCATTGATGTTGAACATTGACCTTTCCACCCAACACTGACTTTTCCAACCAATTGGGGCATTTTTGTCACAAATCCATCCTCATTGATGCCCAACTTTGACTTTTCTACCCAATTGGAGCGTTTTTATCCCAAAATTCATCTTCATTGACCAAAGTCGTGGGTTTTGATCCAACGGGGGCGTTTTATCCCAAAATTTGTCCCATTGATGTTGAACCTTGACTTTTCCACCCAACATTGGCTTTTCCACCCAACTGGGCCTTTTTACCCCAAATTCATCCCCATTGAGGTCCAACATTGACTTTTCCATACAATTAGGGAGTTTTAACCCCAAAATTCTTACCTATTGACCAAAATCTTGGGGTTTGGTCCAAAGGGAGCGCGTTTTTATCCCGAAATTTGTCCCATTGATGTTGAATCTTGACTTTTCCACCCAACTGGGTGTTTTTAATCCAAAAATCCATCCCCCTTGAGGCCCAGCGTTGGCTTTTCCACCCAACTGGGCATTTTTATTCCAAATCCATCCTCGTTGATGTCCGACGTGGACTTTTCTACCCAATTGGAGCGTTTTTATCCCAAAACTCATCCCTGTTGAGATCCAACCTTGACTTTTTTATCCAACGTTGATTTTTTCACCCAATTGGGACGTTTTTATCCCAAAAATTCATCCCATTGACCAAACTCTTCCGGTTTGGTCCAACGGGGGCGTTTTTATCCCAAAATTTGTCCCCGTTGAGGTCCAACATTGACTTTTTCACCCAACATTGACTTTTCAGTCCAATTGGAGCGTTTTTATCCCAAAACTCATCCCAGTTGCGATCCAACCTTGACTTTTTATTCCAGCTTGGACTTTTTCACCCAAATGGAGCGTTTTTTATCGCCAAAATTCATCCCCATTGACCAAAGTCTGGGTTTGGTCAACGGGGGCGTTTATCTCAAATTTGTCCCATTGATGTTGAACCTTGACTTTTCCATCCAACGTTTACTTTTCCACCCAATTGGGGCATTTTATCACAAATCCATCCTCATTGAAGCCTGACGTTTAATTTTCTACCCAAATGCAGCGTTTTTATCCGAAAAATTCATCCCCATTGACCAAAGTCGTGGGTTTTGATCCAACGGGGGCGTTTTTATCCCAAAATTTGTCCCATTGATGTTGAACCTTGACTTTTCCACCCAACATTGGCTTTTCCACCCAACTGGGCCTTTTTACCCCAAATTCATCCCATTGAGGTCCAACATTGACTTTTCCATACAATTAGGGAGTTTTTACCCCAAAATTCTTCCCCATTGACCAAAATCTTGGGGTTTGGTCCAAAGCGAGGCGTTTTTAATCCAAAATTCAATCCCATTGACCAAAGTCTTGGGGTTTGGGTCCAACGGGGGCGTTCTTATCCCGAAATTTTCTCCGCATTGACATTAACATTGATTTTTTCCACCCAAGCATGTGGCTTTCCCACCAACCAACTGGGCCTTATTTTCCGCAAAATTCATCCCTGTTGAGTTCCAACCTTGACTTTTTCACCCAACTGGAGCGTTTTTATCCCAAAATTCTTCCCCACTGTACAAAGTCTTCTGGTTTGGTCCAACGGGGGCATTTTTATCCCAAAATTTTTCCCCATTGAAGTCCAATATTGAGTTTTCCACACAATGTTGACTTTTCCGTCCAATTGGAGCATTTTTGTCCCAAGAATTCATCCCCATTGACCAGAATGTTGGGTTTTGGACCAGCGAGGGCGTTTTTATCTTAAAATTTGACCCATTGACGTTGAACATTGACTTTTTCACCCGACATTGACTTTTCCGTCCAATTGGGGTGTTTTTATCCCAAAATCCATCCCCATTGACCAAAATGTTGGGGTTTGGTCCAACGGGGGCGTTTTTATCCCAAAATTTGTCCCCGTTGAGGTCCAATATTGGCTTTTCCACCATATGTTGGATTTTCCGTCCAATTGGAGCGCTTTTATCCCAAAACTCATCCCTGTTGAGTTCCACCCTTGACTTTTCCATCCAACGTTGACTTTTTCACCCAATTGGGGCGTTTTCATCCCAAAATTCACCCCCATTGACCAAAATCTTGGGTTTTGGTAGGATGGGGGCGTTTTTTTACGAAAAATTGTACCCATTTTTTTTTGGGAAAAGGGGTCCCCCTCCCCCCCAAAATATTTTTGAAAACCTTTTTTTTTTTTTCTCCCCCCCCCCCCCACCCCCAAGCGTTGGACTTTTCGCATCAATTGGATGTTTTTATCGCAAACTTCATCCCTGTTGAGATTCCTAACTTTGATTTTCCATCCAGCGTTGACTATGTCACCCAATTGGGGTTCTTTAATCCCAAAATTCATCCCATTCACCAAAATGTTGGGTTTTGGTCCAACGGGGGCATTTTTATCCCGAAATTTGTCCCCATTGAGGTCCAATATTGAGTTTTCCACCCAACGTTGACTTTTCCATCAATTGGAGCGTTTTTATCCCAGAATTCATCCCCATTGACCAAAATCTTGGGGTTTGGTCCAACGGGGGCGTTTTTATCTCAAAATTTGTCCAATGAGGTCCAATATTGAGTTTTTCCAACCACGTTGACTTTATCCATCAGATGGAAGCATTTTTTATCCGCAAATTCACCATTTTGCAAATGTTGGGTTTTTGGTCGCAACGGGGGCGTTTTTATCTCAAAGTTCTTCCCCATTGATGTTGAATCTTTGACTTTCTTCAGCAACATTGGGCTTTTTCCAGCACAATATGGGCATTTTTTAATCCGCCAAAAATTCATACCGCCACTGACACAATGATAGGGTTTTGGGTCCAATCGGGGGCGTTTTTATCCGCGAAATTTTGTCCGCATTGAAGTCCAATATTGACTTTTTCACACAGCCATACGTTGACTTTTCCATTGAAGGGCGTTTTATCCCAAACTCATGCCTAGTTGAGATCCCAAGCTTGAAACTTTTCCATCCAGCGTTGACTATGTCACCCAATTGGGGTGCTTTAATCCCAAAATTCATCCCCATTCACCAAAATGTTGGGTTTTGGTCCAACGGGGGCATTTTTATCCCAAAATTTGTCCCCATTGAGGTCCAAGATTGAGTTTTCCACCCAACGTTGACTTTTCCATCCAATTGGAGCATTTTTATCCCAAAAATTCATCCCCATTGACCAAACTCTTCGGGTTTGGTCCAACGGGGGTGTTTTTATCCCAAAATTTGTCCCAATTGAGGTCCAACATTGACTTTTTCACCCAACATTGACTTTTCTGTCCAATTGGAGTGTTTTTATCCCAAAACTCATCCCTGTTGAGATACAACCTTGACTTTTTTATCCAGCGTTGACTTTTTCACCCAAATGGAGCGTTTTTATCCCAAAATTCTTCCCCATTTACCAAAGTCTTGGGGTTTGGTCCAACGGGGGCATTTTTATCCCAAAATTTTTCCCCATTGAAGTCCAATATTGAGTTTTCCACACAATGTTGACTTTTCCGTCCAATTGGAGCATTTTTTCAGCAAATCCATCTCATTGATCCCAACGTTGACTTTTCTACGCAAATTGAGCATTTATCCTAAAAATTCATACCCCATTGGCCAAAGTCGTGGTTTTGATCCAACGGAGGTGTTTTATCCCCAAATTTGCCCATTGATGTTGAAAAGCTTGACTTTCCCACCGCAACATTGGCTTTTTTCGCACCCAACTAGGCCTTTTTACCCCAAATTCATCCCGCATTGAGGTCCAACATTTACTTTTCCCATAAATTAGGGAGTTTTTACCCCAAAATTTCTTTCCCCATTGACAAAATCTTGGGTTTTGGTCAAAGCGAGCGTTTTTATCCCAAAATTCAATCATCAATTGACGCAAGTCTTGGGGTTTGGTGCAAACGGGGGCGTTCTACTCCCGAAATTTCTCCCATTGACATTTAACATTGATTTTTCCACCCCAATCATTGCCTTTCCCACCGCAACTTGCTTATTCCGCAAAATTCATCCCTGTTGAGTTCCAACCTTGACTTTTTCACCCAACTGGGGCGTTTTTATCCCAAAATTCTTCCCTATTTACCAAAGTCTTGGGGTTTGGTCCAACGGGGGCATTTTTATCCCAAAATTTTTCCCCATTGAAGTCCAATATTGAGTTTTCCACCCAATGTTGACTTTTCCGTCCAAATGAGCATTTTTGTCCCAAAAATTCATCCCCATTGACCAAAATGTTGGGTTTTGGACCAACGAGGGCGTTTTTATCCCAAAATTTGACCCATTGACATTGAACATTGACTTTTTCACCCGACATTGACTTTTCCGTCCAATTGGGGTGTTTTTATCCCAAAATCCATCCCCATTGACCAAAATGTTGGGGTTTGGTCCAACGAGGGCGTTTTTATCCCAAAATTTGTCCCCATTGAGGTCCAATATTAGCTTTTCCACCCCACGTTGGATTTTCCGTCCAATTGGAGCGCTTTTATCCCAAAACTCATCCCTGTTGAGTTCCAACCTTGACTTTTCCATCCAACGTTGACTTTTTCACCCAATTGGGGTGTTTTTATCCCAAGATTAACCCCCATTGACCAAAATCTTAGGTTTTGGTGGTATGGGGGAGTTTTTATCCCAAAATTTGTCCCCGTTGAGGTCCAATATTGACTTTTTCACCCAACGTTGACTTTTCCGTCCAATTGGAGCGTTTTTATCCCAAAACTCATCCCTGTTGAGATCCAACCTTGGCTTTTTTATCCAACGTTGACTTTTTCACCCAATTGGGACGTTTTTATCCCAAAAATTCATCCCCATTGACCAAACTCTTCCGGTTTGGTCCAACGGGGGCGTTTTTATCCCAAAATTTGTCCCATTGATGTTGAACATTGACCTTTCCACCCAACACTGACTTTTCCACCCAATTTGGGGCATTTTTATCACAAATCCATCCTCATTGATGCCCAACTTTGACTTTTCTACCCAATTGGAGCGTTTTTATGCCAAAATTCATCTTCATTGACCAAAGTCGTGGGTTTTGATCCAACGGGGGCGTTTTTATCCCAAAATTTGTCCCATTGATGTTGAACATTGACTTTTCCACCCAACGTTGGCTTTTCCACCCAACTGGGCCTTTTTACCCCAAATTCATCCCCATTGAGGTCCAACATTGACTTTTCCATACAATTAGGCAGTTTTAACCCCAAAATTCTTACCTATTGACCAAAATCTTGGGGTTTGGTCCAAAGGGAGCGTTTTTATCCCGAAATTTGTCCCATTGATGTTGAATCTTGACTTTTCCACCCAACTGGTTGTTTTTATCCAAAAATCCATCCCCCTTGAGGCCCAGCGTTGTCTTTTCCACCCAACTGGGCATTTTTATTCCAAATCCATCCTCGTTGATGTCCGACGTTGACTTTTCTACCCAATTGGGGCGTTTTTATCCCAAAACTCATCCCTGTCGAGTTCCAACCTTGACTTTTCCATCCAACGTTGACTTTTTCACCCAATTGGGACGTTTTTATCCCAAAAATTCATCCCCATTGACGAAACTTTTACGGTTTGGTTTAACGGGGGTGTTTTTATCTCAAAATTTCTCCCCATTGAGGTCCAACATTGACTTTTTCACCCAACATTGACTTTTTTGTCCAATTGGAGCGTTTTTATCCCAAAACTCATCCCTGTTGAGTTCCAACCTTGATTTTTCCATCCAACGTTGACTTTTTCACCCACTTGGGGTGCTTTTATCCCAAAATTCATCCCCATTCACCAAAATTTGGGTTTTGGTAGGATGGGGGCATTTTTATCCCGAAATTTGTCCCCATTGAGGTCCAAGATTGAGTTTTCCACCCAACGTTGACTTTTCCATCCATTTGGAGCGTTTTTATCTTAAAACTCATCCCTTTTGAGATCCAACCTTGACTTTTCCATCCAGCGTTGACATTTTCACCCAACTGGGGCGTTTTTATCCCAAAATTCTTCCCCATTTACCAAAGTCTTGGGGTTTGGTCCAACGGGGGCATTTTTATCCCAAAATTTTTCCCTATTGAAGTCCAATATTGAGTTTTCCACCCAATGTTGACTTTTCCATTCAATTGGAGCATTTTTATCCCAAAAATTCATCCCCATTGACCAAAATGTTGGGTTTTGGACCAACGAGGGCGTTTTTATCCCAAAATTTGACTCATTGACATTGAACATTGACTTTTTCTCCCAACATTGACTTTTCCGTCCAATTGGGGTGTTTTTATCCCAAAATTCATCCCATTGACCATAATGTTGGGGTTTGGTCCAACGGGGGCGTTTTTATCCCAAAGTTTGTCCCCATTGAGGTCCAATATTGGCTTCTCCACCATATGTTGGATTTTCCATCCAATTGGAGCGCTTTTATCCCAAAACTCATCCCTGTTGAAATCCAACCTTGACTTTTCCATCCAACGTTGACTTTTTCACCCAATTGGGACGTTTTTATCCCAAAATTCATCCCCATTGACCAAAGTCTTGGGGTTTAGTCCAACGGGGGCGTTTTTATCCCAAAATTTGTCCCATTGTTGTTGAACATTGGATTTTCCACCCAACACTGACTTTTCCACCCAATTGGGGCATTTTTATCACAAATCCATCCTCATTGATGCCCAACGTTGACCTTTCTACCCAATTGGAGCATTTTTATCCTCAAATTCATCCCCATTGGCCAAAGTCGTGGGTTTTGATCCAAAAGGGGCGTTTTTATCCCAAAATTTGTCCCATTGATGTTGAACCTTGACTTTTCCACCCAACATTGGCTTTTCCACCCAACTGGGCCTTTTTACACCAAATTCATCCCCATTGAGGTCCAACATTGACTTTTCCATACAATTAGGGAGGTTTTACCCCAAAATTCTTCCCCATTGACCAAAATCTTGGGGTTTGGTCCAAAGCGAGCGTTTTTATCCCAAAATTCATCCCTATTGACCAAAGTCTTGGGGTTTGGTCCAACGGGGGCGTTCTTATCCCGAAATTTTTCCCATTGACATTTAACATTGATTTTTCCACCCAACATTGGCTTTCCCACCCAACTGGGCCTTATTCCGCAAAATTCATCCCTGTTGAGTTCCAACCTTGACTTTTTCACCCAACTGGAGCGTTTTTATCCCAAAATTCTTCCCCATTTACCAAAGTCTTGGAGTTTGGTCCAACGGGGGCATTTTTATCCCAAAATTTTTCCCTATTGAAGTCCAATATTGAGTTTTCCACCCAATGTTGACTTTTCCGTCCAATTGGAGCATTTTTGTCCCAAGAATTCATCCCCATTGACCAGAACGTTGGGTTTTGGTCCAACGGGGGCATTTTTATCTCAAAATTTTTCCCCATTGAAGTCCAATATTGAGTTTTCCACCCAATGATGACTTTTCCGTCCAATTGGAGCATTTTTATCCCAAAAATTCATCCCCATTGACCAGAATGTTGGGTTTTGGACCAACGAGGGCGTTTTTATCCCAAAATTTGACCCATTGAAGTTGAACATTGACTTTTTCACCCGACATTGACTTTTCCGTCCAATTGGGGTGTTTTTATCCCAAAATTCATCCCCATTGACCAAAATGTTGGGGTTTGGTCCAACGAGGGCGTTTTTATCCCAAAATTTGTCCCCATTGAGGTCCAGAATTGGCTTTTCCACCCCATGTTGAAATTTCCGGCCAATTGGAGCGTTTTTATCCCAAAACTCATCCCTGTTGAGTTCCAACCTTGACTTTTCCATCCAACGTTGACTTTTTCACCCAATTGGGGTGTTTTTATCCCAAGATTAACCCCCATTGACCAAAATCTTGGGTTTTGGTGGTATGGGAGAATTTTTATCCCAAAATTTGTCCCCATTGAGGTCCAATATTGACTTTTCCACCCAACGTTGACTTTTCCATCAAATTGGATTGTTTTTATCCCAAAACTCATCCCTGTTGAGATCCAAGCTTGACTTTTCAATCCAGCGTTGACTATGTCACCCAATTGGGGTGCTTTAATCCCAAAATTCATCCACATTCACCAAAATGTTGGGTTTTGGTCCAACGGGGGCATTTTTATCCCAAAATTTGTCCCCATTGAGGTCCAAGATTGAGTTTTCCACCCAACGTTGACTTTTCCATCCAATTGGAGCATTTTTATCCCACAATTCATCCCCAGTCACCAAAATGTTGGGTTTTGGTCCAACGGGGGCATTTTTATCCCAAAATTTGTCCCAATTGAGGTCCAATATTGAGTTTTCCACCCAACGTTGACTTTTCCATCCAATTGCAGCATTTTTATCCCAAAATTCATCCCCATTCGCCGAAATGTTGGGTTTTGGTCCAACGGGGGCATTTTTATCCCAAAATTTGTCCCAATTGAGGTCCAATATTGAGTTTTCCACCCAACGTTGACTTTTCCATCCAGATGGAGCATTTTTATCCCCAAATTCATCCCCATTTGCCAAAATGTTGGGTTTTGGTCCAACGGGGGCGTTTTTATCTCAAAATTCTTCCCCATTGTTGTTGAATCTTGACTTCTTCAGCCAACATTGGCTTTTCCACACAATTTGGGCATTTTTATCCCAAAAATTCATCCCCACTGACAAAAATGATGGGGTTTTGTCCAACGGGGGCGTTTTTATCCCGAAATTTGTCCCCATTGAAGTCCAATATTGACTTTTTCACCCAACGTTGACTTTTCCATTGAAGCGTTTTTATCCCAAAACTCATCCCTGTTTAGATCCAACCTTGACTTTTCCATCGAGCGTTGACTTTTTCACCCAAATGGAGCATTTTTATCCCAAAATTCATCCCCATTGACCAAAATCTTGGGGTTTGGTCTCACGGGGGCGTTTTTATCTCAAAATTTGTCCCATTGATATTGAACATTGACTTTTCCACCCAACACTGACTTTTCCACCCAATTGGGGGCATTTTTTTCAACAAATCCATCCTCATTGATGGCCCAACGTTGACTTTTCTACCCAATTGGAGGCATTTTTATCCCAATTCATCTCCTTGAGGTCTAATAACATTGCCTTTTCCATACAATTGGGATTTTAAACCCCAAATTGCTTTAACGGCTATTACAAAATCTGGGTTTGGTCAAAGGGAGCGTTTTTATCCGAAATTTGTCCCATTGATGTTGAACTCTTGACTTTTCCACCCAACTGGGGTGTTTTTAATCCAAAAATAAAGTCCTTGAGGCAGTGTTTGGCTTTTCCACCCAACTGGGCATTTTTATTCCAAATCCATCCTCGTTGATGTCCGACGTTGACTTTTCTACCCAATTGGGGCGTTTTTATCCTAAAATTTGTCCCCATTGAAGTCCAATATTGGCTTTTCCACCCAAAGGTGACTTTTCCGTCCAATTGGAGCGTTTTTATCCCAAAACTCATCCCAGTCGAGTTCCAACCTTGACTTTTCCATCCAACGTTGACTTTTTCACCCAATTGGGACGTTTTTATCCCAAAAATTCATCCCCATTGACGAAACTCTTACGGTTTGGTTTAACGGGGGTGTTTTTATCCCAAAATTTCTCCCCATTGAGGTCCAACATTGACTTTTTCACCCAACATTGACTTTTCTGTCCAATTGGAGTGTTTTAATCCCAAAACTCATCCCTGTTGAGTTCCAACCTTGACTTTTCCATCCAACGTTGACTTTTTCACCCAAATGGAGCGTTTTTATCCCAAAATTCATCCCCATTGACCAAAGTCTTGGGGTTTAGTCCAACGGGGGCGTTTTTATCCCAAAATTTGTCCCATTGTTGTTGAACATTGACTTTTCCACCCAATTGGGGCATTTTTATCACAAATCCATCCTCATTGATGCCCAACGTTGACCTTTCTACCCAATTGGAGCATTTTTATCCTAAAATTCATCCCCATTGGCCAAAGTCGTGGGTTTTGATCCAAAAGGGGCGTTTTTATTCCAAAATTTGTCCCATTGATGTTGAACCTTGACTTTTCCACGCAACATTGGCTTTTCCACCCAACTGGGCCTTTTTACCCCAAATTCATCCCCATTGAGGTCCAACATTGACTTTCCCATACAATTAGGGAGTTTTTACCCCAAAATTCTTCCCCATTCACCAAAATCTTGGGGTTTGGTCCAAAGCGAGCGTTTTATCCCAAAATTCAATCCGCATTGGACCCAAAGTCTGGGGTTTGGTCCAACGGGGCGTCTTATCCCGAATTTTTCCCATTGGACATTTACATTGATTTTTCCACCCATCCACATTGCCTTTCCAGCCCAACTGGGCCTTAATTCCGGCAAAATTCAATCCTGTTGAGTTCCACCTTGAACTTTTTCCACCCAATTGGGGCATTTTTATCACAAATCCACCCTCATTGATGCCCAACGTTGACTTTTCTACCCAATTGGAGCATTTTTATCCCAAAATTCATCCCAATTGGCCAAAGTCGTGGGGTTTGGTCCAACGGGGGCGTTTTTATCCCAAAATTTGTCCCATTGATGTTGAACCTTGACTTTTCCACCCAACATTGGCTTTTCCACCCAACTGGGCCTTTTTACCCAAATTCATCCCCATTGAGGTCCAACATTGACTTTTCCATACAATTAGGGAGTTTTAACCCCAAAATTCTTACCTATTGACCAAAATCTTGGGGTTTGGTCCAAAGGGAGCGTTTTTATCCCGAAATTTGTCCCATTGATGTTGAATCTTGACTTTTCCACCCAACTTGGTGTTTTTATCCAAAAATCCATCCCCCTTGAGGCCCAGCGTTGTCTTTTCCACCCAACTGGGCATTTTTATTCCAAATCCATCCTCGTTGATGTCCGACGTTGACTTTTCTACCCAATTGGGGTGTTTTATCCCCAAAACTTCATCCCTGTCGAGTTCCAACCCTTTGAACTTTTCCATCCAACGTTGACTTTTTCACACCAATTGGGGACGTTTTTATCCCAAAATTCATCCGCCATTGAACAAAACTCTCTTAACGGTTTTGGTTTTAACGGGGGTGTTTTTATCCTAAAATTTGTCCCCATGGAAGTCCAATATTGAGTTTTCCACCCAACATTGGCTTTTCCATCCAATTGGAGCGTTTTTATCCCAAAACTCATCCTGTTGAGATCCAACCTTGACTTTTCCATCCAACGTTGACTTTTTCACCCAAATGGAGCGTTTTTATCTCAAAATTCACCCCCATTGACCAAAATCTTGGAGTTTTGGTCCAACGGGGGCGTTTTTATACCGAAATTTGTCCCCATTGAGGGTCGCAAGATTGAGTTTTCCCACCCAACGTTGACTTTTCCGTGCCAATTTGGAGCGTTTTTATGCTTAAACTCATCCTTTTGAGATCCCACTTGAACTTTTCCCATCCAGCGTTGACAATTTTCACGCGCACTGCGGGCGTTTTATCCAAAATTCTTCCCATTTACCAAAGTCTTGGGGTTGGTCCACGGGGGGCATTTTTATCCCAAAAATTTTCCCTTTGAGTCCCAATATTGAGTTTCCACCCAATGTTTTGACTTTTCCATTTCAATTGGAGCATTTTTATCCCAAAAATTCATCCCCATTGACCAGAATGTTTGGTTTTGGACCAACGAGGGCGTTTTTATCCCAAAATTTGACCCATTGACGTTGAACATTGACTTTTTCTCCCAACATTGACTTTTCCGTCCAATTGGGGTGGTTTTATCCCAAAATTCATCCCCATTGACCAAAATGTTGGGGTTTGGTCCAACGGGGGCGTTTTTAACCCAAAATTTGTCCCCATTGAGGTCCAATATTGGCTTTTCCACCATATGTTGGATTTTCCGTCCAATTGGAGCGCTTTTATCCCAAAACTCGTCCCTGTTGAGTTCCAACCTTGACTTTTCCATCCAACGTTGACTTTTTCACCCAATTGGGGCGTTTTCATCCCAAAATTCACCCGCATTGACCAAAGTCTTGGGGTTTAAGTCAACGGGGGCGTTTTATCCAATTTGTCCCATTGTTGTTTGAACATGTGGATTTCCACCCACACTGACTTTTCCCACCCAATTGGGGCATTTTTAATCAGAAAATCCATCGCTCATTGATGCACAACGTTGACCTTTATTCTCCCAAATTGAGCATTTATCCTCAAATTCCATGCCGCCATTGGCACAAAGTCGTGGGTTTTGATTCCAACGGGGGCGTTTTTTTATCCACAATTTGTCCATTGATGTTGAAACCTTTGACTTTTCCACGCACCCAACATTGGCTTTTCCACCCAACTGGCCTTTTTACAGCTCCAATTCATCCCATGTCGAGGTCTAACATTGACTTTCCGCATACATTAGGGAGTTTTTTACCCCAAAATTCTTCGCCCATGTGAACCAAAAATCTTGGGGTTTGTCCAAAGGAGCGTTTTTTATCCCCAAAATTCATCCTTATTGACCACACTCTTCCGGTTTGGTCCAACGGGGGAGTTTTTATCCCGAAATTTTTCCCATTGACATTTAACATTGACTTTTCCACCCAACATTGGCTTTCCCACCCAACTGGGCATTTTTACCCAAAATTCATCCTTGTTGATTTCCAACCTTGACTTTTCTACCCAATTGGAGCATTTTTACCCCAAAATTCTTCCCCATTGACCAAAGTCTTGGGGTTTGGTCCAACAGGGGCATTTTTATCCCAAAATTTTTCCCCATTGAAGTCCAATATTGAGTTTTCCAACCAATGTTGACTTTTCCGTCCAATTGGAGCATTTTTATCCCAAAAATTCATCCCCATTTGCCAAAATGTTGGGTTTTGGTCCAACGGGGGCGTTTTTATCCCAAAAATTGTCCCATTGATGTTGAATCTTGACTTCTTCAGCCAACATTGGCTTTTCCACACAATTTGGGCATTTTTATCCCAAAAATTCATACCCACTGACAAAAATGATAGGGTTTGGTCCAACGGGGGCGTTTTTATCCCGAAATTTGTCCCCATTGAAGTCCAATATTGACTTTTTCACCCAACGTTGACTTTTCCATTGAAGCGTTTTTATCCCAAAACTCATCCCTGTTGAGATCCAAGCTTGACTTTTCCATCCAGCGTTGACTATGTCACCCAATTGGGGTGCTTTAATCCCAAAATTCATCCCCATTCACCAAAATTTGGGTTTTGGTCCAACGGGGGCATTTTTATCCCGAAATTTGTCCCCATTTAGGTCCAATTTTTAGTTTTCCACCCAACGTTGACTTTACCATCAAATTGAAGCATTTTTATCCCACAATTCATCCCCATTCACCAAAATGTTGGATTTTGGTCCAACGGGGGCATTTTTATCCCAAAATTTGTCCCAATTGAGGTC
>JAVTVJ010008448.1:0-20645 GCA_034509425.1 Eopsaltria australis | reverse complement strand
CCCAAAGGAGAAGCACGTGGTATGGAAGCATTGCCACCCAAAATCCCTTTTAGCTTCTCCATATTACTGCTATAAAATCCCCACTGCCGACCCTGCAATACTTTCGCAATTGACTTACAGACGGCGCCTCGGCATTTATCAGGAATTCCGTAGCCCAACCAAGAGTAGCTTTCGCTGCGTCTTCCAGGCAGGCACCAGACCAGAATTAAAAGCACCTTACCTCTCCAGGGGACGTTGTGAGTGGCAGAGGGCCGCGGCGCCAATGGGCTTCCCTAGAATCCGTCGGTGCCGGCTGGAGCATGATCAGGTCGCGGGGTCCTCAGCAGCGCTCACAGGGTCCCGTCTGGGTTGCCAAAAGGTTAGCGTAAGAAAACACATAATCACAGAATGATTATATGTGGTGCTTTATTGAAGGGCCCTGGTAGCAGGGGTCATCGGACTCAGATCAAGCTCCGCCATGGGTTCGAAAAATGGTTACATTTATACTTGTTCCTTACATAACTATCCTATGATCATCAGTTAATCATTAATTTAACACTGCTCTATTGGATATATTGTTTTCACTCAAGCATGAGTTTTAGCTTCAATACTGTTTCTATTGCATATATTGTTTTTACCCAAACATAAGTTTCAGCCCCCCTTTCCTACTACCCTCTAACATTTCTCAGGATTGTTGCAATTGAATGATTATTCTTACTTATATTTACTAAGCAATCATTTCTTGTCATAAGCAATCATTACAGAAAAAGCACACAGGTGCGGTTCTCATGACTACACTTTAAACCTAACAAAGACAACACCTAAGGCCTACCTTTAAGGCCTACAAGGCCTATCATTCCCACAACCTAAAACTACTACAAACCCAAAATCATTTTGACCCCTATGCTATCATTAGGATTAGGTTCTATTAAGATTACGTACGTAAAGTCATGCATATGCATTATTTTAATTATCGTGTTCATGGTACCATGGTCTTCTTAGTTAAAGGGAGCTGACAACGTCTGTTACTTTACAGTCTGCACAACCTGTACTATGTTTATGTAACTGTCTCCATGACTGGTTCAGGTTTAACTAACCTTCCTAGTTGCTGTTTCTAACAGTTTTCTCATAAGATCTGTGTTAGGGAAATCCCTCCAGTTGGAGCCCTGGCTCTGGCCAATCCTGGACTCTCCCTGGTCAGACATCTACCAACATACCCAGGTGTTTCTGCATCCAAATCATACTTAAGTCGGGTTTTACTTAATAATTTGAGTTTATATGAGCTGCACCCCTTTTGGGGTGGACTTGGGGACCTCGCCCAGGAGGGATCCCCCGGCCCTCACTGAAACAAGGTGCCAGCTGTTACAGACCCTGACTGTTGGTATAGTATTCCAAAATTCAATAAGGTATTACTCTGATTAATAACCTTCAGAGGCAATGCCATTGAGACTAATTTGCTGAACTGTTGAGTAATGAAAAATCACAAGATAACATAGATCACTTAGAATGTTTAGCACATGGGTGTTAGGAGTATTCTTACATCTGGTTATGAGTATTTCTTTCTTACTACACTACCTGTGACAGATGGCTAGTAATGCCATAGACAAACTTGCGTTAATTAAAACAAAGGGGGGAATTATAGGGTTACACTATGTGTGTTATGAGTATTGTGCTTTGTGACCTTATAGAGTATTGTTTATCTTTTCTGTTTATATGATGGCACATCTGGTGTTTGAGATGGTATAAAGGGAATTTTCACTGCGTAATAGAAGGCAGTAGCCATAGTAGTAGCCATAGGGCAGTAACTATAGTAAGAGTCATAGAAATAGTCTTAGGATAATAGTTTAGTATGTAGTAGTCTCTGTCGTTATAATGGAAGACCAGCCTTTATGGAAATTGAATTTCATAAACAGCATAATTGGACGTTTTGGACTAATGTGTTAAGCGCCTCTAAGTGGTTTAAGTATCAAAATAAGAATGATTATTGTAAGGGCAGTTTAAGGGCAAAAAGAAGAGGAAGCAAATTTGCTATTTGGAACAATGATACAGCCAAAGAATTTCCCCCAGGGTACTTTTTAATTTGTAGAGACTGGACATGACAAGGAATTCCTGTAAGGGTTTACGGAGGACCTTGTTATATTAGCAAACTCACTGTTTTTGCCCCCTCGATAGCTGATGTATTACAAAAGGTAAACAGAGCTAGAACAAAATGATCAGTAGAACAATTAGGCCCTAAATGTAAAGATAAAGTGGAACTACAAGGGAAAGTAGCCAAAGTATTATTGTCACTGTTTCTGCCAGGAGCTGCAGCTGGAAATGCACTGCGAGAACTAAACCATTTAGCTTTCTGGACAGCTAAACAACTTAACCTCACATCACGTATGATTTCAGAACTATTTTAGAATGCTGAGGGTGTTAGACATGCAGTGCGGCGAAACACAGCCGCAATAGACTTTTTATTGCTGGCTCAGGGCCATGGTTGTGAAGAATTTGAAGGAATGTTCTGTATGAATCTATCTGACCACTCTCAATCAATTCATGCTCATTTACAACAATTGACGGAAAACATGAAGAAGATTAAGATAGTAGAATTGCCTTTGGGAGACTGGTTAGTACGTCTGGGTATTAAGGGATGGTTAATAGAAGTTGTAAGGATGGGACTGATAGTTTTAGTGGTTATTATAATCATAGGTGTAGTATTACCGTGTGTAGTTAAGTGTTTGATAAATGCAATAGGAAAAAAAGTGTAAACCAGGTCTGGATTGCTCAAAGAAAAGAAGGGGGATTTGTGGAGAATAACTATCTCCGGCTGCAAGGACATAAAGTATAAGTGAGCAATCCAGGCCCCTTAGATGAGAGCTAGGCCTCTGCTCAAGGTTACTCATAAGACAGCTGTGGGAAAGGGAGACACCACAGCTGAAAACAAGCTGCATGTGTCTAAAGATTAACTTGGCAGAAGAAACTGTTATTGTAGCCTTCTGATACTAACGTAGTGCTCTAATTAGAGAAAAGTCCCATGTGAAACTTCTGTATGAGAACAAACACTGTGTGTATGGTAGAAGAAAAACTTATCACGTAGTTTTATTTTTGGCACGCTGTAAAGTATAAGTATGCTCACTGTCGGACAATAAACGGCTTCACTTTCGATCATATTGATCTGGCGTGATGTCCCATCATTTTCCCCGCAGGATCCTATTAAAATACTGAGGTAAACGACCGCCAACACTCTAACCATGTCTGAGCTTTTATTTCCTAAGACCAGGAAAAAGGCATCAGGACCAGATGACCCAGTGGGGTCCTTTCCAACCTTACCCATTCTGTGATTCTGTGAAGGCATAAGCTGTATCAGTGCAAGCAGTAAAACAAAGTGACAGACAAAAAACTCTTGTTATTCCATCCTTCATTTCACATACTACCTGAGAAAAACAGCAGCTGCTCCACATCTCCATTTTATGTAGCATTTTTCATATAGATGTTTTCAGTACTTGATTTTTCATGGTTAAGGAATAAGTATTTGCATATGTCAGACTACATATTGGGAATATAAGTAATTTAAACATCCTGAAAGAAAATACTAATTCTAATTACTAAAAATATGTCAAGGTTTTTATTTGAAATGCTTTTATTTTATCAGTTGATGATTTAATATTACATGTTAGTGCCATAGAGGAAACAATACAATCCTGACACACAATGTCACTTCAATTGAAGCATTCAGTTCAATTCACTAAAACTGAATTTGGCTTTTTTGTCCTGTGTTTTTCATTTTGTTAACACTGAAGGACTTTGTTATAACAGTGCTAATATTTTTGCTTCCATTTTTAATTTTTGACAAATTGTATTTTCTGGCAGTATAATTTTCTATTAAATTCTTGTCGTGAATGATGGAGTATACATACACATGAATAAAGATGTCTGAACAAAACAATGACTGCAGTGAAGAGAATAAGTTTATCCTGCGTTGTGGGAAATAGCTTGCTACCATATGTTACCAGCAGGAAAATATTCTTCTTTTGTGAGTCTGCATAGCAAATAATAAATTTGCTATATTTTTCCTGGTTAGTCCAACCAGTTTTCACTGTGTGATTTATTAATTGGATATAAAACCAAATAATAACAAAATGCTTTAAAATGCATGTATTATGTTTCTTGCTGTTATAAATTTTGCAGCATTTACTGCTACAGAATTGTCATGGAAGTTTCACAAATCTGCTTCTCTAGTTAGTTAACATTGCTGCAGAAATTAGCCCTGAAGTGCTACAGATTTCTACAACCCTTATGATAGTCTGAATGCAAATGTAATAGATGCCTTTCTTCTCCCAGCTGTTACCTTTAGCCACCTGACATGTCAGTAATGAGAATCAGATCTGAAATAAAAATTCCATCGCTTTCACAGAAGGATAGGAAAGGCATCATGAGAGTCTCAAGGCTATGATACCAGAAAATGTTTTTTGTTTTTTTTTTTTTTTTCCTTTTCTCAATTATGCTTTTATTTCAACCTTTTCTGCCTTAAGAGAACCGGCAGGATGATTAATACAATTTCTACAGGCAGCCTGGCACTTACATTTTCTAACAGAGGAAGTAACAACCTAAAGCAATTCCCTGGTCTGCTAAATCCGGTATCAGACCCCTGGCAGTGGAAAATACTAGCTGCTTCAGAATAAGGAAGAAAAGAGTTCAGTTGTGGACGGTTTTAGGGATTTGGAACTGAGGCTACACTCAATGAGATAAGTACATTTTAGAAAAAATTGCTCCATCACTCCACTACTTTCTCAGATCAAGATGAGGTGATATAGAAATCTTTCCCTGCTTCCATTGCACCCTCTGTCCTGTAGAGATCAACAAGAATAAAAGGCTGACAAGAATTATGTCATATATTACATTAAGAAATTGTATATAATTTGGAGATTTAGCAATTTAAAAACCAAGTGTCTGGGTTTTATCTTCTCTATCAGTTTGGGGTTTTTTCTTTTCTTTTTTTTTTTATTTCACTGTAATCAATGCACAAGAATTAAAGATGCTGAGCACAATCCAGCAGTATCCTTCAGCATGTATCTCACCATATCTTCTTCTAGTGACAGGGTCTTCAGACAGTGAACTACTAAATATTTGAGGTACTCTTTAAACACAGAAGTGACTTACACAAGCACATGTAGCTTTCAGAGGGCAACATGTATTCCTTCTAATCAGTTCTTCTCAGATGCATGCTACGAGATCTGCTTCTCTAACAGCATTTGAGTTGTACCATAACAGAGTTACCTCCTACTTCTAGTAGTTCTGTGACACCTGTAGTATTTCTCTGGATACTTCTGTTGTCATGGAGGTGTTATTTTCTGGTTAGGGTTATTCTTTTTTCTGTTTTTTCTGATTTCGCGCTGACCTATATTCAAGATCTGGACTGTTTGAACACATGAATGCTGTGTAAAAGCAGGAATGAAACACAATGTAGATGATGAGTGGGTGAAGGATGGAGTTTTTTAAAGTACTGGAAAGACTTTGAAAAATACTTGAAAGTACTGAAAAGATGCTGGCAGGACTTATGAGACAAGCGATTCTAAGACTTTGTCAATGTACAGGATAATATGGGTGAAAAGGCAGCAGCTCTCTGCAGGTGCACTAAATTTCTGCAGTGAAGTGCTGATGGAACTCTACCAACTGCTTTTGCTGTGAAAATATTTTTGAGAAATTTGACAGAACAATTTACACAAAGCCAAAGTATTATTGCAGTGTGTAAATGACATACAAAGCACACATGCTCTCTGTCAAGACAATCTGAGATTGCTGTAAAATTACTGCAGAAAACATTAATTATTAATTAACATATAATTTTTGGCCATAAGCCCACAATATCTAGCCAATAAGAAGATACCTGCTACTGAATATATTGTATTGCTCTTTGACTACCTCAACATTGATCTAAGACAAGAATAGTTCCCAAAACACTAGTAGTCTTAAATTTCTGCAAGCTTCATAGATTTTTGGGATTACTAAAATCCTTAAAGGGCTGTTCAGAATCACAGAGAATATGTAATAGTCACAAAACCCTGATCCTTGAATATCTTTCTACTTAGGCTAAACCCCATGCTCTCCTTTTTTTTCTTTTTTTCTAGAGATGTTATTCAGATGTCTCTCTTCTGCCTCATGAGTTTTCCTCAGACATTTACTTTTGAAATATCTGTTTCTATGACAAAGCTGTTTGAAGTTAACCAAAACATTTGTAAATTTTATTGTGAAATCAGACAGGCAAACCAAGAGGCTGTACACACTTAGATCACATACCCAGGCATATAAATTGAAAGTGTTAAGAGTTACTACTGAGAGCTAGAAGTTATATTCTACACATCAAATTCTAGCACTTGAGCCGACAATTTTATCTTCTGGCTGCATGGAGTTCTGTCTATCACTTTCTGGAGTCATGTTCAGCCATCTGCCTCCCAATGCAGCTTTGGAACATGACTTGCTTGTTGAATCCTGGAAGGGTCCTCTTTTAATAAAAAAATAAGCAACTGAATAAATAAATATATAAATAAATCCATTCAATTATTTTTAAAACATTACTGTTCATTAATATGCTCAGATTTACATGCTGTTGTACTTGTCTTGGTGGGAGGTCACTGAACTCTGGAGGTTCTGCCTACAAAACTCTTACCTCTCCTTCCATTAAGGGGAAGGTTGTCTTTTTGTATGTAGTATAATGGGTCTGTCTTAAGGCTGGAAGTCTTGCTCCACAGAAATAGATAAGCCTGCTTCACTAGTTTAATCATTTGGAGAGTAGAAGATTTCACTTAAAATTAAAATTTTAAAACTACTCAGATAAGGTTTCATGGATAAACTTCCTTTTAGTTAATGCTGCGTGATGGGCCCTGCCTATTATAGGTGTTCTTGAAGTAGTTTTTTCATCTTATTTAATGAGATTTTGAGACCATCATCTTCTGTTTTGTGATATAGACTGCTTTTCTACATAGAAATATCTGAAGTCTTGAGACAGTGTCTCCCTCTTCTTTCCCCTGTAACATTTTACTAGCATCTCTCCAGACAGCCACAGGCATCCATTACTGTTCTGTTAAATTTAGTTCCCTCCTTAGATCTCCCTCTAAGATGAACACTGAATTTCCTTTCAATGACCTAGAGGATGGAAAGAAAAATAACATATTTTTATTCTTATACTTAGACATGTATATGGAGATTGTGTGGACTCTTTCCAGGCAGGTATTTGTCCTATTCCATGAAATTTGTAACAGCTATATTACCTGTTCTATGCCTGAATGTTTCCTGCAATAGGATCATTTCAGACATTTTACTATTCTCAGGACTATCTGCTGTCTCAAGACCTCCACCTTGACTCTCTGACTCATTTCTCTTCAGGTTTGGTGTGAAATGCTAAGTAGTGAAGTCTTAAGTGGAACCTACTTTATCTTTTTCTGATCCATTAAGCAGTGTGAATGGGATTTTTCTGTTTTAATGCAGCACCAGAATTTAAAAGTCTTGATTTAAGGTAGGTATGTAGGCTCCTGTCCCTTGTGGCCAGTGTATTTTAGTCAGTAGTTCAGTCAAATTAATTAATCTCTCCATGTGTCTACTCTTCTCCATTGATAACAGTAATTAGCTTAGAGGTGCATGTTTAACTCGTACATCTGCAGCTGGATCAGATCAATCTCTATGTACACACTCTGTGGTTACACATGATGGTATTGCTGCCACTGTAAAGATGCTCACACTAGTTTTAACAGTGCAGGAAAGCAGCCATGACAAGGCATTCAACACCAGCTGTAAAATCTTTCTGGCTTAGGCCAGCTGCTGAACTGTGTGTTGTGGCATACTACATGGCTAGAAATGTCTACTTTAAATGTAGTCCTGTTCAAACTGCAGCCATTGCACAAATTCTCTAAGATTAGATTTTTACACTCCTATAGATTTACAGATCTTCACATGTCTTTTAAATTCATTCCACTGAGTTTGAGAGAAGCAAGAGTGCTATAATTTCCATGTTGATAAAAAATATCTCTCTTAAGGAGTTCAGAGAACACCTTAGAACAGGAATTCTCTAATTAACATGGCATCACAGCAGAGGAAGTGATTAAAACAGAGACTGTTGTTTTGGTCCTGGATCTTCTTGTAGAGAGTCTAAGGTGGAGATTACTATAAATCTACAGAGATCTTCCAGTCTGAAATGGGTGGCTACCACTATTGAATCTCTGAGAAAAATACATCCCATCCTTTACACAGTACTGGAGATTTTGGAGAGAAACCCTACAGAATTTTCCTGCATATCTTTTCCCATTTAAAACTCAGTACTACAACTTTAATTTTTCATGCTGTCCTGGTTTAGGCCAGAGGGGTCAAGGAAGGCATACAACTTCCTTCCTGCGAGAGAGAGCCAATAATCAGGTAGTTTTAAGGGTTGATAGGTAGGTAAACCAATTAAAAAGTTGATCCGCCTTCGAGGAAAAAACCATATATAAGCAGAGACCCTCTGACACTCTTCCTCTTTGGACCTGCTGCTGCTGTGTAGAGAGGAGCAGCTCCTGCTTCTCTCGCTGGTAAGGCCCCCCCCCACCTCCTTCCGAAGGAGGGATGGGGGGGGGGGAAGGGAGGTTTTACTGCAGCCGTGCCGCTGCAGCCGGGCAGGTATGGGGGAGGAACGGCTGGAATCTTCAGCAGATCCAGCTCAGCCGGTGTGCCAGCTACACGAGAGGGAGAGCCAAGCCCCTGCTCCAGGCCAGGCAAAGACCAGGCCGGACTCCATCCAGCTCGGGCCAGGCCCTGCCCTGTCACCCCGGGCCCAGATGGCCCTACCAGGCCGAGCCAGCTTGGCCGAGCCAAGCAGGGAGACTCTTGAGAGCGTCTGGCATCCAGCTCGGACCTGTTCAAGCAGCCCGGCAAAGAGCACGTGATCTTTACACTGCCGGAGAGAGAGAGAGACAGAGATTAACTCTCTCCATGCCTAGACTAAACTCACAGACACCCATCCTTCCTCGCAGAGAGAGGAACGAGTGAGGACATCTACATAGTGCAGTGCAGAGACTTTACAGTCAGTGAGAAAAGCAGAACTGATACTAAAAAGGGGGTGCATGGGAAGTTGCTTCAAGAGTGAAGCTGAAAATTCTTTTGGAGAACCATGGTTGGGGACTGAGCTAATAAATTCTCTGTAATGTATGAAGATATAGTCCAAAGGGGGATGTGAGGTTCTTATTGCAGCCAATGAACTGAAATACCTAAGTACAAACAAGTAAGTGTTGAAAAAGTACAGCCTGATGAGAAACTAGAACTAAGAGAGAGGAGAGGCTGTGATCCAGAGCCCTGGTCCCGGGGAGAATGCTAGAGAACCTGAGTTGTCAGGAGAACCTGTGTTGCTAAGCACAGAAGAAGGGATTTTCTTTGTTGCTGCAATTGAACTGGGCATCCTTAACACAGGTACCCTGTGGACTGTTCATAACCCACCATAGTGGCTGTGGGAAGGCTACTGGTGTGGGAGAGATCCACCATTAAGCTGGACTTTACTCCGGGCGGCGGTTAATGGTGAGGCAGAAGACCCATAAAAACTGTACTTTTCTTACAGAAGATCCATGGTGTAAGCAAAAGAAACTTCTCTCCCTAAATGAACTAGAACAAGAGCTGTTTCTGTGGTGGTAAACTGACTGGAGGTCGAAGTGTTGTCTTTTGTATGTTGTCAGGGAGAATGAAATGGAGAGGTGGGGAAGGAGGGGTGGTCTGGGGAGTTTGTTCTGGTTTTTTTTTTCTTGAATTTTTTTTCTTTTTTCCCTTTGTCTTAGATATATTAATAAAACTTCTTTGTACTTTATAAAGTTTGAGCCTGCTTTGCCTACTCCTAATCCTTATCTCACAACAAGCAATCAAGTAAATTTAAGTAAGTGTGCTAGCATTTAGCCACAAACCTGAATAGGCGAACTGAAACCACTACACATGCCATCTCCTGCTAGAATAAACTCACACTTTTAGGGCTTAGCTCTTTTTTTTTTTCCTCTTTTTTTTTCTCTTTTTTTATTTATTGTTACAGAAACCCACTTCCAAGTGAAATGTGGTTTAGGAAAATAATAGCCTTCTCTTTGTTTTCATAATAGAATGAAATAATGCTGAAATGCAATTACATTTTGTTCAGACACCACTAGTACAGCTATATAGGCATATATATAAACACCTACTGTACTCAGTCCTGCCTATATTGTAGGGTTACACTGTGTCTTATAGAAAAGCAGGCCTGGAAGGTCCAGAGGTGAGCCTCTTCCCTAGGCCCAGAGGTGACCAGGAAGCATATCCAGGTCACCAGGGATGGACATGGGAAAGAGGATCATGGGTTTGTGGCCTTCTGGACCTATTGTGTATGAGTATTGTGGTTTGTGACCTTATAGAGTATTGTTTATCTTTTCTGTTTCTATGAGGACACATCCTGTGTGTGGGATGGTATAAAGGGAATTTTCACTGCATAGTAGCCATAGTAAGAGTCATATGGGCGGTAGCCATAAGGCAGTAGCCATAGTAGAAGTCATAGGATAGTAGTGTAGTATGTAGTAGTCTCTGTCTGTATAATAAAGGACCATGCAACATCACCGTCTCGTCAGAGAAGTCCATGCCCCTGTGTTGAATACTGCATATATTTTGCGTGCAGTAGTAGTAGCAATAATAATAAAAATAATAACTATAATAATAACAGTAATAATAATAATAATAATAAATAATCATTTTGTAGTTACTCAATTTCACTTCTCTGGTGACCTCAAGGAGCTTTGAAAAAAACCACTTTAAGTGGCACTCTAGTGTGGCCGATGACGTGGGCCGGCCAGCTGCCCACCAGGGTCTCAGACAGCAGCCCCACGGCAATTACAAGCCAGTGTCCCCGACCTGAGTGGGTTCACTGCTGTCAGGTCACGTCCCTGGCCGCAGGCCATGTCTCCCTTTATGGTGGACACTGTAACCAAAGAGCCAGAGTATCGTGGGAGGGTTCTTTCGCCCCAGAATAATAGAGACACTGTGACACAGGGTTAACAGCTCTCTGGGCATCCAGGCGAAAGACCCGGGGCGCCCTTTGCATCAGACTTTTATTGAGGGATTACAAACCAATCACTGACGGGCTCAGGGGAGGAACCAGGGAGGGATCAGGGGACAGGAACCAACTGGGAAGGGAAGGGAAGGGAAGGGAAGGGAAGGGAAGGGAAGGGGGAGAGGAGGAGACTGACAAGGGGATAACACAATCAACTACTGAGTAACAGTGAACTTTCTGGAGCCTAAAGATGATAAGACAGGAGAGTGGCAGGTGGGGACAGGGTAGCCAGCCCCTGGGAAGCTCAGTCCATCTACAGGGCAAACTACTTAGGGCTCCATTCCAGGGGAGTCCCTAGCCCCGAGCTTCCTAGGGGGGGAAAAGGGTTTTTGGGGGCTTGGACCACCGCAACACTCTAGAGTTCTGTATATTTCATTATAACATTTTAAAAACATAATTATGCTGAAGGAAATATAATAAATGAAAGGAAGTTTGTAATAAAGCCAATTAATATGTGTGAGTTTAGATATGGTAATGGCACCTGGACATGAATGAACTATAAACACTGCAATGACTATACAACTACAACCCTGCTAATAAACCTTGGTTTTCACATGCCAGCAAAGAGCTCTGTTGAATCTTCCACAGTAATTCTTTCCTATCTAATCCAGATTTCATTTGTGGCATACAGAGGTCAAGAAAAGCAGTAGTGGACTAAGTCACTATACCATTTTAGACTAATTGTCCATTCCAATATTGTTAAGGGAATCACAATTGTTTTTTTAAATATAAAACATACATATAGAAAATATTACTTCATATTTCAAATTATTAATGATTTCTCATATTTGAATGTATTATTTAAATATAATATGCTATAAATTTTGAAGCAGCTTAAATAGCCCTATTTTACTGATTTTACAATTACTGAAAAAAGTTGTTAGCAACAGATCTCATTTAAAACCATAACAACCTCCTTGTAAGCATTAAGAAACTAAATTCAATTGAAATCCCAGGAATGTAGGAGTGGTTTCTATGGAAACCAGCTCCCAGAAGCCCTCAAAGAAGGCGTGGTGGAGCAGACCATTCCATGGGAAAAATCCCCCACGCTCCACAGTCACGATGGTGTAGTCCCAGCCCGCCTTCGTTCCTCCCCCTTGTTATAAGTGGATAGTCAGACTGTTTGTAACGTTTAAGTATGTGCCTCCTTTCTGGAAGATTCATGTTCCTTGTAATTGTGATTCGTTCCCGGTTCCTGATCCCTCCCCTTCCCTATTCCGGTTGGTTGTAATCCCTAATCCCCTCCCCATCTCCACCCCCTACCTCGTTTGTGATTGGTTGCTAGCCGATGATAAAAGAGCTTGCACTGCGTCATTCGGGGCTCTTCAGCCCTGGGACGAGGAGGAATAAAAACCCTTCTGTTGCCCTACTGAGGAGTCGCTCCCTTTTTTCCTCGCCGTCGACTGCGGTGTGCAGGAAATAACCTGCGACCCGCCCACGCCTCAGATCCCTGAGGAGACCATCGCGGTCTCCACCGTTTGGGCACCTGAGGGTTAGCCCACTCGGCGACACTCGGGAGAGCTGGGGCAACCATCGACCGGTGGAACCACACTCGAGAAGCCAGGCGCTGCTCATCGTCGTGCCAGCAGCGCTGCCGTTCTTTTTTATATATAATACAGGAAAAAGTTTTGAATCTCTGGCATGTCTTCTAGCATGGTAATTATTGTAATTTTTCTGTACACTCAGTGTTGGGGTTGTCTCTCTAGAGACGAAGCCCCTAAAACCTATAGATCGTTCCTGGTGGATTAGTCCACCTGCTGAGGAATTCCCCCAAGCCTAGAAACTACAATGGTTTAGCCCCTAACAGGGCCACTCCCCAAGTTACTCCTACCTTATTGTTTATTGGGTTTATTGTTTGTCACTCTTATTCTAAGTTCATACCCAGTTCTGGAAAGTTCTGCATTCCACATTGTTGATTAGTTGTTCACCCCTGTCTCCTCCCTTCCTCTCTTCCCTATGGTTGTTATACCCCAGTCCCTCCCTAACTCCTCCCCACTCCTGATCCCTGATTGGTTTAACTATGTTGTATTTAAGTTCATGCACGACGCCAGTTCGGGGCTCTTAGCCCCCGGATCCAGAGCAGAATAAAACCCTCTCTGTTGCCGAGCTAAGAGTCGCTCCTGTTTCTTCGCTGACAGTCTGGTGATCCAAAGGAATAACCCTCGACCCTCCGACGCCTCTAGCTTCTGCTGAACCCCTGTGGTTCCCTCGTCTACCCACCTGAGGGTTAGGGTATTCGAGGACAAGCGGATAGCAAAAGGCAACCACCGGCAGGAGGCCGGGGACACCAGACAAAATAATTACAACTCAGAACTATGAAATAAACTATACATATTGAAATAAATGTGTAGATGTATAACTTTCCACTCATAATGTGAATATATATGTCTGGAAATGATGAAACCTCATTGGTCATGTACAGTCAGGGAGGGGTATTTTGCAGAAATATCTGCAGCTAATAAAAATAGTGTGTAAAGGGTAAAAGGAATTCCAATGCTTCATTCTATGCTGAAATATGTAAGAAACAAAAGAAATTTATAAGGCGGCCAAATTTTGGCCAAACTCAGTGGCCAGCCTTTCTCTTTGTATTTCAGTACTCCATACTTGCACAAGGGAAAAAGGTGGGGGAACAAGTAAACTGGCTTTTTGCAGCACTAAGAGAGAACAGCTCCTGCCTATATTCTGCTAAGCAGGGTTTTGCTGAGAGCGATTGTTCACAAACCTCACTGGGCTCCTGGTCTAGATGAAGTATCCAGCAAAGAAATCTTGCAGTTGCCTTCCTTTTCCAGGCCAGCTTCCAACAGTGCAATCCTGAAGACTGCAGAGGGCAATGTAATAAAATTGCCTATAGTGACTTTAAATTCTCCCTGTCTAGGGGAATGCTCAATTTGACTATTTTTCTGCCATCATAAAAAAGGCACAGTGAGGGTGGAGTGGAAATGCCTTGCTCTTTGCACTGCCTTGCTTCCTGCAAATTCTAGCATATCGTTTACTGCTTTCATTAACCTTCTCTGCAATTCTAGTATTAAATCTTTTGATGTGGTCCTATGAATGTGGGACTCAGCGCCTATCCAGCTTGCAATATTGCTTTTTATAACAGGATTATGGTATTTATATGCCATTTTTCAACACCTATAATTTGTCCAAGCAACCTCTTTGCAACAATACACCAAGAAGTGGTCCTCACTGAACAATCACTCACATTCTTTTTAAGAGGGGTCAGAGCTCCATGTTAAGTTCTTTGCATTGCTGATGGAGTAGAAAGAGAATCCTTAACTCCTGACAAGGAAATGAAGGGCTTTATCCTCTCAGGAGCACTCAAATACTTATTGAACCAGAACCAAAGCATTTTAGAATGCACAAGAAATTCAGACAATTTTTTTTCAAGTATGTATTGGCTAACATTTACCCAAATCGAATTCTGTCTGCCCTTATGCACCACCTACATTAAGCATTTCTAAAAAAAAATAATTTAAAGTCCTTTCTCTTGCATATCCTTTCAGACATTCAAAAGTGACATGAGAAAGTCAAGATGATGAGAGAGGTTTAAAATTAAACAAAAGAAAATGTGACCAAGTACAGTGGTTTGACAGGTGTAGAGGCCCTCATCAGAAAAAGGAATGAGCTTGGCTAACTGCAGCTAACTAGCAGACCCTGGATTTTGCTTATATGAACATAAGCGTGGCTACCTGCATTCAGATTAGCCCTGTTTATGGCACTAGAACTACCTGCTATTCTGAACCATGTGCAGAAAACAATTCAATGATAGAAAATGGCTCATGCTTTAAATCAAAAGGATTTCTGTTTCTTCCAAAGTGTTTTGGGTTTTTTTTCCTGTTTTCTTTTGATCCAGATATTTCAGTTTAATATCTCTCTTCTTACCTCAGCTAACCATAAAAAAAAAAGTCTGTTTTTCAAATCCTCCAGAAGTCATGGCATCTAAATTCACAAAAGTTATAAAATGCCATAAATTAATGATGTCTAATATCTGCTGACATGTTCAAAAGCCACTGTTTGACATAGCTTATGGATCCCACCTCCATGGCTGCTGATGGAGTGTTCAAGTCGGGTGCTCCTGTTGACCAGCAAACACCTTTAAAGGACTGGGGACCTCCTGTGCCAGAGCACACCCAGGGTTCTTGCACATTGCCAGATACACTGGGCTGTCTCACAGGCAACGTGTGTTTTCTGTGTCCCTGTAAGGTAGACTGGAAGCAGATATAGGTAGCATAACTGACTGTATGCAAAGCTATTTTCCAGAGATCATGCCTTCAGAGGATCATAAATTAAAGCAGTGGGGATTTATTACAGTATCTCAGTGTTTGTTTTGAAAATCCTGTTGGAATCAATGTTGGTGCATGTTTAAGCACATTACTGCTTTATTATTAACTGTTTCCCTTACTCTTGATATTGGGGATAATGAATATTGCTGGCTAATTGCATGTTGTAGAAAATAATGTTTTCTAATCTCTCATCATTCAATTTTACTCAGTATCCTTTGGTGTTTGTGTAATAAGAAGTCAAAAGGAGATTGTAAAGTGTCTTTTCTGTTCCATTAACTGTTTTCTATATTGTCAAACACAACTGTTCAAAGGTATTACTAAGTATTTCTATGTTCGACTTCATTGCAGTTGCCCACCTGGCATCTCACCATCAATTCAAAATGTATTGTTAAGGGCTCTTGAGGTTATACATAGGTGAGTTTGTCACACATTTCTTTGATTGCCAGGAATCTGTTTCTGTCCCCTTCCTTTGGTTACCAGAAAATTTTTGCAAATAAAAACTGTTAACTTGTTTTTAAAGAATATGACTCCTAGATACAAACTCATGTTATTTTGTTTGGCTACACCTTTTTTTTGTCTGCCAAAAAACTTCCCTTCCTTTAAGTTTCCTCTACCTTTATGTCAGATTTGTGGTGCAGAGAACTGTTCAGAGGAAAAAGGTAGAGAATACTGATTTTTCAGCAACTTCAGCTAGAGCCATGTTTTACAACGTTCTCATTTAAATTATTAATTAAAATTAATAAATTATGAGAAAATGTGATATGACATGCAAACCTATGCAGAATAGTGCCCTGAGACTTTCAAACTGCTTTTTAATCCCATCAATTAAAACTATGTAATAGTGAGTAGACAAAGGCTGGATTTTTATAATTTCTTAGACCTCCAGAGGCCATGCAGATGATCTCTTCCAGAAGTATTTGCTGCTCATGTCTCTGCTTATATACTGCTCTCTCTCACCAGTAGCCCACATATACAGATGAAGTGAGAATGCATAGAATTTGCAATGGGTGAAGTCTTCCTGTTCTTCACCAGTCCTACAGCTGCTTCATGAATGAAGCTCATTAAAATTATCCGGGAACAAATCCATCTTCCACAGGGTGAGCGATAAACCAGGGTCTATGATATCCATCCTTACTGCACACAAGCAAGAACAGAATCAGGGCAATAAAATGGCCTACAGCTTTCATTGCTGTAAATTTTCTACCTCTATTGAAATCAATGGAGCTGGGAAAATTTATATTAGGTCAGTGATTTGTACCGGCAGTTTCTGGGCGTGATTCTTCTTTGCTTGTAACTAGTGTTTCTAGTTACAACTATGCACAGTAAATGCAAACCCTTCCATTCTGCACTGGTTGTGCTTTATGCCTACTATTTTCAATTACTGCTTATCCTTTCATCCTGCAGCTACCAGACGGTGAAAAAGTTTCAGTTGTGTGTATATATCATGTGGTTGCTAGGCCTTTTAGGGCAGAGTAGTTGCAAGCCTTTAAAATTACAGGTCTAAGTGACTGTAAACAACCTTGCGGCTTATATGAACAAACTTAAATCTTCCAAGGATAAATAAGCTATATTCACAGAATCACAGAATGGCAAAACTGGAAGGGACCACAGTGGGTCATTGGGTCCAACCTCTTGACTCAAGAAGAGTCATTCTGATGCACATTGCACAGGATTGTGTCCAGACACTTCTTGAATATTTTTATATTAGATTCCACATATAAGCAGAGTGAACAGATTAGACAAAAATCTAAAATAACACAGGTTGTGTAATAAAATAGATGAATGTCGCCCTGATTTTTACAGTGTGCTATGTTGATACTTGGTAGCAAAGGTTCTCATAGATTTTATGTAAACATAGTCCATGTTTGTATAACCGGCCAAGGATTGTTTTGTACCTTTGGTATTGTTTGTCATTCCTTTCCCGAAGGCGGAGAAGGTTGATGGACTGTGTTTCTCACCTATGGAATTGGAGAGGTGGTAACCTCATTGTCCAATCCATGATTGTATATGAAAAGGTATAAAAATGTAAGAATAAAGAGAGGCTGGGCTCTTCTCCTCTCCTGCCCAGCTGTAAGAGTCTGGACGGAAATCCCTTATCTGTCTCACGACCATCTACAGAAAGAGAGACTGAAAACCCAAAGACCCTAAGAGGGGAAAAGGACTTTTGCACAATGAAGTCCGGCCAGATCCTGGTGGGGTGCCTGCCAGGCGCCCAGGTGTGCTGCAGAGCTGTGCTGCAGAGGTGTGCTGACACATGCCTGTGAAAACCGTGCCGCTCGGCTAACGGGGCGGAAAGGACTACACAAGGACTATATGTTTTGTACAGCTGCACCTGCACCCTGAAACAATGGGCCCTACTCCCCCACCTGCTGGCCATTTGCCCCTTGCCTCTGGAAGGATTGCCTCATCTCTTGGTTACCTGCCCCTCACTTTCAAAAAGACTATAAAGAGACTCTCAAAAAGTACCCCTACGAATCCATCGAAGCCGGCCAAGAGGACTTTGTCGTGCCGTGGTAGCTATTAACCCCTTTCTTTTCCTCTCTCTCTCTCCTATCGCACAACCATGTTGTTGGCACTCAATAAAGGTGCTTTTGATTTTGATTAAAGCAAAAATACTTGTCCCTGTTTTCTTTTGCACTCTGAGATTCAAAGTAACGAACCATCACGACCCCCGCTTGTGCTAGCGGATCGTGACACCAGCCTTGGTGGCTCTGTGACCTGATGTGAGTGCCTGATTCTTTCGTGTCCGACCATGCGACATCTGGTGGCCCGTACGGGGAATTGCAACAAAACTCAGGTAAACTCAGGTAAACTCAGGTGAAAAAATTTAAAAATTAATTATGGAAGTCTCTGAGATGTCCCTGAGCGACGCTTTGGCATTGGAAGTGCTTGACATAATCTTAGAAAACGAGAATGTAAATTTTTGCAGGTCAAATTTAGAGCAATTATATTTTTGGTCCAAGGAGATAGGTTTTTTCCATGATGATTACAACGTCCTGTCTAAATCGACGTGGATGTTTGTGGATAAAGCATTGAGAGGTGTGCTATCGGAGACATGTAGTCAAACGATGGCTAAGTTACTAGTAACTTGGAGTCAGGTGAATTGTTATCCAAAGACAGGAGAGCTCCTCCGGCACGATTACGCCTGCCAGCTCGCTCGGAGGATTCTCCGAGCTGTGTGGGGGAGTGAAGGAAGAAGAGCGTGGCTCGGAGCCAGCGTCTGAGCCCAAACCCCCTGGCCCAGACAGTGAGGGCGGGGTTGGCTCCCCCCCAGAGAGCATTTGGTTTGATAGCCCACAGATCTCCGAGGAGAGATTGGCTTTGGAAAGTCCCGCGGAGCCGGCGTGGACGGGTTCACCCCCCACGGCCCTGGGGAGCTGGCGCAGCGGGGGTCACTGCCCCCCTGCGCGGCGGGAGAGGCGGAGCGGCGAAAAATGCCTGCTCCCTGCGCCTTCCCGGTGCTGCGCGAAAAGGGAGAATGGAAAGCCAGCACGGTGGAATGCCCGAATTGCGGCGTTCTTGTAAGTTACCCCCCTGGCACGGTGGGGCCAGAAATCGAGCCAGTGTCTGAGGCTGATGATGTATCCGGAGAAGAGTCGGGTGATGACGCCGCTTGCCCCCCCCTCGCACAGGGGCGGTGGGGGCGCCGCGATCTCCGGCCCGCCCGGCGCCTGTGGATGCGGAGGTGCACAGGCACGGCAGCTCTCAGGTGAGCGCTGAGTCGGGGTCTGGGGGCTCTAAAGCAGGGAACACAGAAAGCACCGCTGGGACCGCGGCGCTACCGGCTCTGGCCGCTGCAGAAGGCGCGGCGGAATCCCTGAGGGCGGATCCCCCGCGTGGGGTCCAAGAGGTCTGCGGGACCCTGATGGGCGCGGTGTCTTCCCCTTCCGCTCCTGGCTGGGGAGCGCAACTCTGCCCACCCCCATCCGGGTTCTTTGCTTTGCCACGGCACTGCGCAGCCGTGCCAGAGGAGCCTCCGCTCCCGGTAGCCCGGCTCCCCCCCGCACTGGGCCGGGGGAAAGGGGGCCGAGCCCCGCCCCGCCCTGTGGCTGTGGGGGTGGCGCCTACCGCCGCGGCCAGAGACTGCCCTAATGACCCTCAGTGGTTTGGGTTGCAGGCTTTTCCTGTTTTCATCGGTGCTGGTCAAAATAGCTATGAGACTTTATCATGGAAGTCCTTGATGGAAGTTAGGCAGCAGGTTGGAAAATATGGTCTAGGCTCCAAAGAAGTTATGCAGCTCATAAGAGTTTTTCATGGTTCCTTGTTAGTGACAGCTGATATCAGAAGCTTGGCTCGTGTTCTCTTTCAGCCTGTCAAATATGACATATTTGAATCAAAGTGGCATCAGATAGCAGCCAGGACGGTAGCACACAATGCCACATTGAACCAGCAGGATCCCAGACGTGGGGTTGGAATAGATATCCTGCTGGGACTTGGTAATTTTGAAGACCCTAAGAAACAGGTTGCCGTGAATCGTGCTGTGCTGGACCAATGCCGAGAGACAGGCATGGCAGCATTGATTCAAACCATTGAGATGGCTGCTCCTGCAGAGCAATTTGTAGATGTGACACAGAAGAATGATGAGTCCTTCTTGCAGTTTGCAAATAGGCTCACTGCTTCTGTTGAGAGGCAGGTGGAGAATTCAACTGCAAGAGAGCTGTTAATTAAGCAGCTGGCAAGGACTCGTTGTTCTCGTGTCAGACCCTTATTGAAGCACTCCCTGGTGATCCTTCTATAATGCAGATGGTTGAAGCCTGTAAAAATGTAGGCACTGCCGGTCGTGAGGTGGTTGTCGTGGCTGCTGCCCCGCGGCCAGCATGGGCAGGGCCGCAAGGCGGGCAGTGGAAGCAGAGGAGTGTTCAAAGCAGGAAGAAACCAAGAAAGAAGGTGCAGAAAGGCAGGATTGTCATGTTTCTCTGTCCAAAGTGTGGAAAACTGAACCACACTGCAATGGACTGCAAGGCTGCAGTTTCTAGTAAGGGTCAGTTTTCATCAAGCTCGGGAAATGGGTGGCGGAGCACGCAGGGGAGACGTGCGCAGACACAAATGTCTCTCCAAACCCTGGAGCCGATGGAGGTTTGCTGGGCCGGCTCGCAGCCAGCACCAGTGGCTCAGCAGGGGTGGATGTCTGCACGGTGGCAACAGTAGTCTTAGACTCGTGTGCAGTGCACAAGGTTCCTTTAGATGCTTTTGGTCCCTTGGGCGATGGCATGAGTGCTTTCCTCATGGGGAGATCTAGCGCCACCGTTCAGGGTATCATTGTGCATCTGGGACTCATTGATGTGGATTATACAGGATGCATCTTTGCCATGGTTTCCACACCC
>JAVTVJ010008443.1:0-16082 GCA_034509425.1 Eopsaltria australis | reverse complement strand
AGTAGACCGAGCTGCCAAACTGAGAGTATCACAGGTAAATCTGAACTAGCAACACAAAGGAGAATTATTTCTAGCTCGTTGGGCCCATGATGCCTCTAGTTATCAGGGACGAAATGCAACGTATCGATGGGCTCATGACTGAGGGGTGGACTTGACCACGGACAGCATCTCACAGGTCATCCATGGCTGAGAGACCTGCGCTATGATCAAGCAGGCCAAGCGGGTGAAGCCTCTGTGGTA
The DNA here is from genome assembly GCA_034509425.1 of Eopsaltria australis. Classification (NCBI taxonomy): domain Eukaryota; kingdom Metazoa; phylum Chordata; class Aves; order Passeriformes; family Petroicidae; genus Eopsaltria; species Eopsaltria australis. Next base: position 15,842 of record JAVTVJ010008443.1, on the reverse strand, counting down.
CGGTGGACGATAGTCGAAGTATAGGTATGGAGAAGCCTGGCAAATTGACTACATCACCCTTCCCCAAACCCGCCAAGGCAAGTGCTACGTGCTGACCATGGTAGAAGCAACCACTAGATGGTTAGAGACCTATGCTGTGCCTCATGCTACCGCCCGAAACACCATCTTAAGCCTAGAAAAGCAAGTCTTGTGGAGACATGGCACCCCTGAGAGAATTGAGTCGGACAACGGGACCCATTTCAAGAATGGCCTTATAAACAGCTGAGCCAGAGAACATAGCGTCGAGTGGATATATCATATCCCTTATCATGCACCAGCTGCCGAGAAAGTTGAACGATGCAACGGACTACTTAAGACCACCCTGAAGGCACTTAGCAGGGAGACCTTCAAAAATTGGGAAGTGAACTTAGCAAAGGCCACCTAAATGGTCAACACACGAGGCTCCATCAATTGAGGTGGTCCTGCCCAGTCTGAACCCTTGCACAGTGGACGGAGATAAAGTCCCTGTAGTACACATGAGAGGTATTTTTGAAAAGACTATTTAGATTAGTCCCACCTCAGACAAAGGCAAACACATCCACAGGGTTGTTTTTGCTCAAGGACCTGGTTACACTTGGTGGGTAATGCAGAAAGATGGGGAAACCCATTGTGTACCACAAGGAAACTTAATTTTCAGTGAGAACTGTGTGTAAAGTTTCATTGTATATGTATATATATATATATATATGTAAAGTTTAAAGGGGGTATTGGTTTGGGTATCACATAGATGGTGATAGAATAAGGGGTGGATAATGTCTTAGGTTACAATGGTATGTATTCTATCACCATCTTCATGGGATGTTGGGGCCGGGCGTGGCAGTGTTCCTGATTGCTGCAGAATGGTTTGCTAATAAGCCAGTCGTTGGGGCCTGGGGCCGGACAGAGCACTTTACTCACCCCGAACACTGCAGATAGTGGCTCATCATCCCATTTTGAGATGCCCCGCCCAGGGGGAGGAACCAATGTATCCCGATCTGCATATAAACTGAGATTTGAAGCACCACAGGCAGCTTTTTCCACTGGATTCCCAGAGGAAGACCAGATCCTTCTACACCACCACTGGACCTTCAGAGGAGAACTACACCTTTCACAGGATCATTGCTTCAACAGAATGACATTTATCACTCCCAGAGAACTGCAACCACCTTCTAAGTGGACTACTACCAACACCCTGACCGACAGGGTGTCAGGTTGTATTCTGACTCTGTCAGTGTTTTTGTATTATTACATTTTTCCTATTAAATTGTAGTTCTGACTTTGAGCCTCTCACTGATTTGCTTTGAAACTACCACAGCCGCTTACATAAACATGGACTATGTTTACACAAAATCTATGAGAACTTTTACTACAAAGTATAAACACAGCACACTGCAAAAATCAGGGTGACATCTCACCTTTTTTCCTTAAAAAAATAAAAAAAAGAAAAAAGAAAAATTAACAATGTTCATCCTCTGCTTGAGGAAGGACCATCAGAGTGAACACTCTCATCATCTGCATCTGAGTCATCACTCGATGTTCCACCCACTTGATCACTTTCATTCTGGTAACGGCTTCCACCCTGCATGTCGGCTGGATTTTGTCTCTGCGGTCGCAGGTCAGGACAGACACACTTTGCAGGTACCCAGCGCACCCCAGTATCTGTGGATACACAAGCATACCCACACCCCGAAGCGATAAGGTCATAGGGACTTTCCCACTGTTTGGTGACTAAATTTCTCACTCGAACCTTCGCTCGAGGCTGCTGTGCCTCATCCAAAGCCTGTAAGGAGAGGTGATGGTTCAAAATGAAAGGATTATTAGAATTCTGCAGTACCGTAAGTTGATTGATGGTATACAATTCTTTTGCCAACCGACTGTGTGGGGTTTCACTCTGCATTCCCCATTTTTGTTTTTAAAGCACCTGCCTCAGAGTGCCATGAGCACGTTCTACAATAGCTCGCCCAGTCGGAGAATGAGGAATACCAAACTTGTGTGACACACCCCACAACTGCAGGAACTGCCTCACCTCTTTCGAGACATAAACAGGACCATTGTCAGTCTTCACAGCAGAAGGTATGCCTAGAACGGCAAAGGCCTGCCTCCAGTGGGCAATGACATCGCGGCCCTTCTCTCCAGTGTGAGCGGAAGCCCACATGGCAGAGGAGAAGGTGTCCACCGTGACATGCACATACTTGAGCCGGCCAAATTCGGCAACTTGGGTTACGTCAGTCTGCCAAATCTCCAAGGCCCTAAAGCCCCTGGGGTTTACCCCCGCCGGCAAAGGCGCATCAAGCGTGTGACAGTCGTCGCACGACTCGACAATGTCACGGGCCTCAGTTGGTGTCAACTGAAACTGCTTCTGCAGGGTATGTGCATTCTGATGGAAAAACCCATGTGATGCTTTGGCCTGTGCAAGTGTATCAGGCTGAGGTGCTACCCATGCTGGGTTAGCCAACTTGTCAGCCCTCGCGTTACCTTCCGCTATGAACCCTGGCAAATTGGTATGACTCCTTACATGCAGAACATAGTAGGGATGAACCCGTTCCTGAATGACACACCACAGGGTCTTCAACAAATGAAACAGATCCGCATTGCAGACCTTCTTCAAAACTGAATGACCCAACCGCTTCACTATGTCAACCACATAGGCGGAATCTGACCAGATTGAAAAGATGCTGGGAAAACCTTTGAAATGCCATAAGAGCAGCCCTCAATTCAACCAATTGGGCTGAGCCAACCTCATCGCCTTCCAGAACCTGCCACTCAGATCCATCCCTCCAAGTAACAATGGCCTTCTCGGTTCTGCCCAAACCATCAGTAAAGACTCTTGGTCCTTGCACTGGCTCCTGACTGTGTTTGGGTCTCAGAGAAATCTCTGTGAGTTTTGCCACTTGTAGCAACTGGTGGCTGGGCAGATAATACGTGGTCTGCCCTGAAAAATTTTCTAGAGCACTTTGCAGCGAAACACTGTTTTTGAAGCTCCAGTCAAAGTCTTCCCGCTGTACTGGTAGTACAATATTTGCAGGGTCTGCACCCATCAATTGCAAACACCGTTGTCGGCATTTGATTATCAAGCGAGCGATCAGCTCAAACAATGCGGTTGCCGTCTTCTGCGGCTGCTGGGGCAAGAAGACCCATTCCAGGACGTGCAAAGGATCAGACCGTTTGTCACTCCATTGGCCAATGACCAATGATACCTGTGGGATGCAAATGTGGAGTGGTGATGAACACAGTGACAACAACGGAGGGATCAATACGATAAACTTGTCGAGCAGAAACAGCTCGCTGCACCTCCTCCAGCACCTGATGTGCCTCAGGGGTCAATGTGCGAGGCAACTTCAAATCAGGGTCTCCCTTCAACGAATCAAACAAAGGAGACAGTTGCGCCATGGTCAGTCCCAAATACGGACATAACCAAGCGATAACACCCACCAACTTCTGGGCATCATTCAGTGTCTTCACCGAATGCACAAATTGCGCCTCTTGGTGTTGAACAGTACATTCCAGAATTTTGACCCCCAAATATTTCCAAGGAGGTTGTTGCTGAACCTTCTCTGGAGCCACCTGCAGCCCATGCAAATGCAGAGCATTGAGCAAGTGAGGCTGGATCCTCAGCAGCTCATCCTGGGTGGACGCAGCCACCAATATGTCATCCATATAGTGATAAAACTTAGCATCAGGAAACTGCCTGCGAACTCTAGACAATGCTCTGGCCACATACATTTGGGCTAGGACCAGCGAATTATGCATCCCTTGAGGAAGATTTCTCCATTGATATCTCTGTGCAGGACCAGCATTGTTAATTGCTGGCACTGTGAAAGGAAATTTTGGCCTGTCATTGGGGTGCAAAGGAATTGAAAAGAAACAATCCTTCAGATCCACGATGAGGATCGGCCAATCTGCTGGAAGCATGGTGGGCGACGGCATTCCAGCCTGCAGCATCCCCATGCTCTCCATCACGGCATTAACCTTCTGGAGGTGTTGTAATAACCTCCATTTCCCAGACTTCTTTTTGATGCAGAAGACAGGAGTGTTCCAGGGACTGGTAGAAGGCTCCAGATGACCCTGGTCCAATTGCTCCTGAACCAACTTGTGAAGGGCTACTAGTTTATCTTCAGGGAGGGGCCACTGTTCTTGCCAGATTGGTTTGTCCTTCAGTCACTGTATACGAGGCGTAGGACACTCTGCGCCCTTCAACACAGTGGCCCCTAGTAAAAATCCGTCCCGATGCGCACCCCCCACGCAGCCAGGACATCCCTCCCCCAGAGGTTAAGAGCAGTTTCAGTAACATGAGGCCTAATCATGGCCGTCTGTCCCTCTGAGTTCATTATCACCACAGGCTTCTGGCTCACGTGGCAGCGCTTCGTCCCTCCCAATCCCACGACAGATGCCCCCACTGGGTCCAACGGCCACTGCGGAGGCCAAGCAGCTAGAGAGAGAATTGTGATGTCCGCACCACTGTCAAGGAGCCCGCGGAGAGACATCTCTGGCGGCGTAGCATCAGGAATCGACAGGGTGCACCACATCTCAGGACGTTGTTCGGTCATGACAGCTGTCCAGTGAACCTGAGGCAGTCCAGTGGAACCAAAGCAGCCGTCTCCTTGTGACCTTGATTCTGTCCTGCAAACAGAAGACTTAAAAGGGACAAGTTGAGCAATTCGAGTCTTTTCAGGAATTGTGACCAGGGGGGTGGGTGTGGAGACCATGGCAAAGATGCGTCCTGTATAATCCGCATCAATGAGTCCCAGATGCACAATGATACCCTGAACAGTGGCGCTAGATCTCCCCATGAGGAAAGCACTCATGCCGCCGCCCAAGGGACCAAAAGCATCTAAAGGATCCTTTTGCACTGCACAAGAGTCTAAGACGACTTGCTGCTGTGCAGACATCCACACCTGCTGAGCTGCTGGTGCTGACTGCGAGCCAGCCCAGCAAACCTCCATCGGCACCGGGGGTCTGGAGAGACATTTGTGTCTGAGCATGTCCCCCCTGCGTGCTCCGCCACCCATTTCCCGAGCTCGATGAAGGTTGACCCTTACCAGAAACTCCAGCCTTGCAGTCCATTGCAGTGTGGTTCAGTTTTCCACACTTTGGACAGAGAAACAAGACAGTCCTGCCTTTCTGCACCTTCTTTCTTGGTTTCTTCCTGCCTTGAGCACTCACCTGCTTCCACTGCCTGCCTTGCAGCCCTGTCCAGGCTGGCCGCGGGGCAGCAGCCATGGCAACCACCTTACGACCGGCAGTGCCCACATTTTTACAGGCTTCAGCCATCTGCATTATAGAAAGATCCCCAGGGAGTGCTTCAATAAGGGTCTGACACTCATGAGAACGAGTCCTTGCAAGTTGCTTAATTAACAGCTCTCTTGCAGTTGGATTCTCCATCTGCCTCTCTACAGAAGCAGTGAGCTTTTTTCCAAACTGCAAGAAGGACTCATCATTTTTCTGTGTCACATCTACAAACTGCTCTGCAGAAGCAGCCATCTCAATGGTTTGAATCAACGCTGCCACGCCTGTCTCTCGGCATTGGTCCAGCACATCACGATTCACTGCACCTGTTTCTTAGGATCCTCAAAATTGCCAATTCCCAGCAGGAGATCCATTCCAACCCCACGTCTGGGATCCTGCTGGTTCAATGTAGCATTGTATACTACTGTCCTAGCTGCAATCTGATGCCACTTTGATTCAAAGATATCATATTCCACAGGCTGAAAGAGAACACAAGCCAAACTCCTGACATCAGCTGACACTAGCAAAGCACCATGAAAAACTCTTATGAGCTGCATGACTTCTTGGAGTCTAGCCCATATTTTCCAACCTGCTGCCTAACTTCCATCAAGGATTTCCATGATAAACCCTCGTAGCTATTTTGACCACCACCGAGGACAACAGGAAAAGCCTGCAGCCCTTGCGGTGATTCTGCAGCACCTGCTGTGTCCTGTCCCTTGCTTATCACAGGGACTTCAGCTGCAACAGGACTCTTGAGATCTGCTGGCACAAACCTCAAGGCGACGGGCTTTAGGACAGTCATAGACTTCCTCCACTTTCGCCTAATTTCTCCCCAGAATTTCTCTTTATGTGTGGGGCGAACAGTCACTCTGCACAGCGGCAGAGTCCAGAGGCCACCGGCCGCAGATCCGGCCGCCCGGGATACGTGGTCCCGGGGGGATCGCGGCGTCCTCTCTGTCTCACTGCCTGCGCAGAACAGAAATGCTTCAGGACACCCCCCCTTTGCAGCTTCAGTATCTTTGGAATGTCCCGCGGACGAAACTACTGAGTCCGCACTGTCAGAATCCGAGCAGTCGTGGGCCGCGGCGGCAGGCGCCGCCGCCACAGCCACAGGGCGGGGCAGGGCTCGGCCCCCTTTCCCCCGGCCCAGCACGGGGCGGGGATGGGCTGCTGGGCACAGAGGCTCCTCCAACGCGGCTTCGCGGTCCTGCGCCAAGGGGAAGAACCTGGATGGAGGTGGGCGGGGCTGCGCGGCCCAGCTGGGAGCGGGAGGGGCAGAAACCGCGCCCATCAGGGTCCCGCGGACAGCACGGACCCCAAGCACAGGATCCGCCTGCCTCGATCCGGACGCGGCTTCTGCAACGGCTGGAGCCGGAGCCGCAGTCCCGGCGGTGTTTTCTGTGTTTCCCATTTTGGACTCCCCGGATACAGGCTCGGCGCCCGCATCGGCACTGCCACGCCTGCACGCCGCAGCGTCCACAGACGCCGGGCAGGGCGGGGATCGCGGTGCTTCTCCTGCCCCTGTGTGAGGGGGCGGGCGAGTGACGTCATCGTCCCCCTGCTCGCCGGATGCATCATCAGCATCAGACGCTGGGTCGATTCTCGCCCCCCACCGCGCCAGGGGGGGTAAATAACAAGAACGCCACAATTTGGACATTCCGTTGTTACCACAGCACTGGCTTTCGACCCCCCTTTTTTGCTCAGCACCAGAAAGGCGCATGGGAGCGGGCATTTCTTGCTGTCCCCCCTCCCCCACCGCGCGGGAGGAGGCGAATCCGACTGCGCTGGCTTCCCGGAGCCAGGGGAGGGCGTGTCGGACTGCGCCAGGTTCCCGGGACTTTCTGGAGTCGAACCATCCCCCGCCTGCATGGTCTGGGGTGGGAGAGTGGACTCAGAACCGAGCCCTACATCTCCGTCAGACAGCTTGGACCACTCTCCAGAGTTGAAAGGTGTAACACTGCCTGACAAACTTTCTTGGCTTTGGATAACAGAATTCACCTGTCTCCAAGATACTAGTAACTTAGCCATCGTTTGACTATATGTCTCTGATAGCACACCTCTCAATGCTCTTCCGACAAGCGTCAACTTCGATTTAGAAAGGACGTTGCAATCATCAGGGAAAAAACCAATTTCCTTGCTCTGAAAATATAATTCCTCTAAATCTGACCTGCATAGATCCACATTCTCGCTTTCTAAGAATATGTCGAGAACTTCCAATGCCAAAGAGTAGTTTGGGGGCCTCTGAGAAACTCCCATATTTAATTTTTAAATTTTTTACCTGAGTTTTACCTGAGTTTTGTCGCAATTCCCCGTACGGGCCACCAGATGTCGCACGGTCGGACACAAAAGAATCAGGCAACTCTCATCAGCAGGTCAGTGCCACCAAGGCCGGGCCAGAGAGAAGAAGAGCCCTGCCTCTCTTTATTCTTTCATTTTTATATCTTTACATAGACAATCATGGATTGGACAATGAGGTTACCACCTCTCCAATTCCATAGGTTAGGAACACAGTCCATCAACCTTCTCTGCCTTAGAAAAAGGAATGAAAAACAATCCCAAAAGTACAAAACAATCTTTGGCTGCTTACATAAACATGGACTATGTTTACACAAAATCTATGAGAACTTTTACTACAAAGTATAAACACAGAACACTGCAAAAATCAGGGCGACAGTTGATATCTGTTGACATTTATCTCTGCTCTAGAGAAGAGACCAGATAACTCATTTGTGGCAGGGAAGCTAAATGTCATAACCAGGATAGCCTTTTACAGATGTATATTAACCCTTTCAATTAATTTCCTTAATCCTTTCATGGGCTTCATGAAGGATCATGTGCTAAATCAGGCCTGTGTTTTTTTTGTGCCATGTAAAGGTATGCACACTAAAATTCACACTGTTCTGGGTACAGGCACAGAGATGAGAAACATTAAGTGTCTGCTGATGGATGATGGCAGGGAACAAGGAACATGTGTGGGACCCCACGTGGCTCTGTGTCCCTTAGCAATCAGTGTGGCCAGATGGGAGATGGTTTGGAGAGCAAATCCTTTGTCAAGGACCTGACAGCCATGGCTGGGACATTCCAAGGGGTAGCTGATTTGGACTAGGTCTTGTTCAGTGGATGAATGCTCATTTGTGCACTCCAAGACCACTTTGCAGTGAGAGCCACTGAGAGGTTTGTCTTGCAAGTGCTCAACTAAAACACTGGTGTAGATGCACTCTATTGTTAGTTTATGTTTTCATCAAGTCTTATAATCTGCTTTTTTGTTTGGTTTTTTTGTTGGTTTGTTTTTCTTCTTTTTTGTTTTTTTTTCAGGGAGGACATTCTACCTACCTGAGAGAATCTCGTTTTTGACTTTAAAAAACAGTGAAGCATTTCTAGATCTCAGTGTTACTGCAAAAAGGAGTTTGAAAACAAGCTGAATGTTAAAAACGAGGACCAGTCTCCTGTTAAAAATTAAAGGTTTAATAAAAGGACAATAAAGGGACAAGGTATAGGGTAAAAGGTTACAACGTCCAGGTGACGTTGGGAACTCTTGGCATGGAGCCAAGAGCACATCTGACATGGTAAAAAGACTGTTTATATACTTTTCTTATTGCATCAGCCTGTTACATATTCATAGACAAGTATACATATTCAAACTTTTCTCCAAACTATTTTACATTTTCCAGGTGCTCCTTAGCATGGCTCCTCCTTGGGTCCGCCTTTTTAGAGCATGCGCAGTTTCTTTGGAGTCTCCAATATCTTCCTTTGTCCGTTGGTGTCCAGCAGATGGTTATTGTCGATAGGGATGTCCAGTCAGACGGTTATTTGTCAGTAGGGATATCCTGTCAGATGGTTCTTTGTCGATAGAGATATCCTGGGACAGGAGCCTGTTGCACCCATGCTTATCCAACTAAGCTTGCGGTTTAGTTATTTTAAGCTAGGTACATTTTAACACAGCTACATTAGCCACTACATTTAAGCTAAAACAAAAAGGCATTAAAGCATTAAAAATTATTCTATTTCTATAACAAAGGCAACTTCTACAATGACCAACATCATACACATAGCATTCATTATTTGCGAAAAGCCAACACTATAATATGCATTTATAACACTAGATATTAAAAACTGAGAATGTTCCTAAAAAAACATGTTATAATCTCATGTTTTTTTGTGATTAGCAGGTGACTTTTTAGGTTACCCTTTCCTGGGAGAAAACCTGCAAGCGCAGCCTGGGTGGGAAAAGAATGCCTCTCTGACTCTCCATGATATGGAAGTCAGAGGAATTACTTCTCTCTTGATTTAAATCCATGCATCTCCAGTGCAACAGCTGTGGAGTTATTTGTGGTTCAGGTTCACTGAAATGACAGCTCTTGGAAAATCTGTTTCAAAATTTTCCTAAGTTCTGAAAAGGAGCTGCTGAGGAAGTCCAGGGTATGGTTTTTTTTTGTTTTGTTTTTTTTTTTTGTTGGTTAGTTGGTTGGTTGATTGGTTGTTTGGGTTTTGGGGGGTTTTTCTGCTTTTCCAAGTTTTACAGACCAATCTCCTTTTGCATGGGGGATGTCCCCAGGGCCAGTGTTTTTGCTACACCTTTTGCTTTGAGCAGGCCCTGGGACATCCCCCGTGGAAAGGGGTTTGGGGTGGTTGATGTTATTTGCCAGCCCTGGCCCTGGTGAGTGTGAGGCTGCCCAGATGGGTATCCTTCCTCAGTGCACAGCTGCCCAGAGCCTTTCAGATTCTTAAAATCCTCAGCATCCGTTGGAGGAAGAAAATGGGAAGAAGCAGGAGAGAAGGTGATAACCCCTGTGCCAGGAATCCCTCATAGTGGGGTAGCCAGGTGCAAGAGGAAACCCTGGAGCAGGACAGAAGTGCAAGGTCGTGTCTGTTCTGTTCTTTTCTTCAAACATCCTTGTTTGCAAATGCCAAGTATCAAACCCTCCACTGCCTCCCTGCACGCTCACTCCTGCACTTGCTGCTTGTCTCAGAAGTGTTCTTGTAGTAAGAAGGAGTTGAAGAGACCAAAGCAATGAAACACAGAAACCACGGGCACCCAGGAGGGAAAAAACCACCCCGCAGTCACTAACCAGTTGGGAAGGAGGGGTTTGGATTAACACAGTGTTACTTCATCTGTGCACTGGCCATACCAGCCAACACATGGCTAAAAACCCAGAAGAGAAAAACACAACAGGCTGTAGTGGCTTTGAGGGATGTCACTGTGGCATGGGGAGCTGCAGTCAGCCACTGAAGTCCTCGAGAGGGAGAGACAGGCTGGGTTACTGTGACCTGGGTCATGAAGAGATTGCCAGTGACTTATTAAACACATAAAAATCTCGCTAGGGATTTCTGCTTCTCCTTCTTCCCTGCTACTTTGAAAGTGGGGATTTCATGTGTAAGATTTGGGAGTTTGTACCTTCTTTAAACAATACAGTAAACTAGAAGTCCAAAATGCTTTCTATAATAAGAGATCACCACCTGTCTGCTGAGATAACTTCTGGAAAACTGTATGTTATGGCCAGGGATCTTATTTAAATATCTCCACATACAATTTTTAAAAGGTGATGGTAGTTCAGACTCAAAAGGCATCCCAATTTCTAACTGCCTGGCTAGTTCTCTGACTCAGGAATCTAAATGCATAATACAAAGTTAAAATATTTTGTATCTATATTAAATACTTTAAATCTTCAGAGAATTTTTTTCAGATGAAACACTTCATTTGAAGACTAAATAAAAAAATAATCATATACCATTGAATTTTTTTTTGCCTATATGTGAGGGCAAGTAATTAATTTGTATTCTCCAAATAATTTCTTGTGTGTTGTAGTGACGTAAACTACAAAGCAGTACAAGCTTTAACATCAAACTTTAGGAAGAGCACAAGTGTTTCCTGAATGAAGTGAATCTGTATTTTGAAAATTCCCAGAGCACTTTAGAGATAATGCTGAAAAGTTAAATGTCAGGAAAGGGTGTATTTGCACCAAAGAGGAAGGTAGTTCCCTTTGACTTGTATCTCCATTAGCTTTGTTGAAGGCAGTGTGACTGTGGGAAGTGTAAATCCACGCTGAATTTGGATTTGGCATCTTCTGGATTTAAGGCAAGCCTTTCCACTTCTGCAGTCCCTATTAATTTATTCCATTAATAGTGGAATACAGGTGAGGGTTCATGCTGCTCTTGTCAGATCAGTTACTGTCTGCCAGGCCGAATGTCAGCCACTCCTTGTGTCTTTGGGGGTTTTTTTCCCTTTAATTCACGTTTCTGACTCAAGAAGGGAGAACAGCTTAAGAGCACAGCCCATCATGACTGGAGCAGCTGCCCACACAGCTGGGGTGTGACTCTGCTTGGTTTCACTGGTTTTCACTTGCTTTTCCTGCAGGTATTTCATTCTGGGATGAGCACCCACCCTTCATGGCAGCTTTGCTTGCTCAGCTCCGTCCATCACATCGTGATCCGTGGGGGTTGGGGGGGAAGGCTGGGGCTGAGGCAGACATGGACTGCAGAGTGAACAGGCTGTTCCCCGCTGGTTTATCTCGTGCCACAGTGGTGACAATGAGTGCCTTGTGTTCCTCCACCAGCACCTCCACCAGGTCACCAGAGGTACTGGGGAAAAGGGGAGATGTACACCCTGGAGCAAGAGGGTCTTGACTGGCTGCTGAGGTCAAAATTGGTATCTGTACTTGCAGGAAACTTGGAGAAAAACAAGGTGAGTATAGGATGTGAGAGAAGCTCAGAGGCAGAGATAAACTACAGGATTAGTTTTGTCAATTTGAGAGAAAATGGAAGTAATATAAAAGTTGCAAGTTTATTCAAAAGTTTTCAGTCTAGAAAGGGCCCTGCCTAAATCAAAAATAGCTTCCCTTTACGGAAGAGGCTTCCTTGCTCATTCTTTATGCATTTATATCTGACTTGAGCTGGCTCAATGGACAAAATGTTCTGTACTTATTTCCTCTTTTTTTTTCTTCTTTTTTTTTTTTTTTTTTTTTTTTTCTGAACGAAGGCAGCCATCAAGTGCAGGAGAAGTGAAGCCATGGGAACTTGCTGTGTGTCCCACACCAGGGCTGTCCGTGTCTGGTCCTCACCAACCAGGGACAAACACTGTTTCTAGGGCAAGTGCTGGCACTTGATGGAAATCTTTTGTCTCTACCTTTGTGCCTTTGCCATCAGGCAGAGAGAAAAGAGCTATTCCTCTGCCTTTTTCTCTAGGCTTTTTGCTTTATTAAGCAGAGAGCATCAGCCTCCACTGTGGTGGAAACAAGGGCAGAAGTGAAGGATGGTGAGACCGGCAAGGCCAGTATGAGGTAACCCTACAGGACTGCAAGAGAATGTGTGGAAATCTCCCCCTGACTTCTATCAATTAAAAGGAAAAGGGGAATAGTTTCAGCACTGCAATTTAAAAAAAAGTAATAGTCTGATTTACATTTCAGAATGTATTAGTTTGGTTTTAATTGGGAAAACATTTGAATTGCAAGTGAAATAATTAGATTAGAAAGCCACTCAGCAATTTACTACTCGTATTCCCCAGCACTGGACTCATAGAATACTGTTGAACATTAAGGGAGCTGCGTTTGATTTCCTTCTTTTTGCCCTCCCCTTCTCTCCTAATGAATTACGTTATGGAAGTAGAGGCACATCTTCATTAATGACCACATTTTACGTCTGAGCTCTTGGCTGGTTGCAGGTGCTTTTTGGAGGTATGAAATTTGTGAGGACTTGTGAGAAAAGGGCAAGGGGAGTTCTTCTGAATTCCTCCAAGCCATTTATTCCAAATCTAGATTATAAAAGAAAAGTAATTGTCAGGCTCTCCTCAATATCCCTTTTTGAAGTGGTCAGGGTCATTCTGGAGTTGTTAAATGCAGGAAAACTGGCACTGGAGACATGCAGTGCCTGCAATGAATGCATCCAGCAGCATAGATGTGTAGCTGGTGCTTTATTTCCAAAAGGCATAGCACATCCCCGAGCACACTGCAAGCCAGGAGCCCTGGTTCCATGCATTTGTATGCATGAGTGAGCCCAGCCATCATTTCCCTCCTCCTCTCTTTGGGATGAGCACTCAGGGATGGGGGGACAAAGGCAGCCTGCAAACTGGGTTTGTGTCCCTGACAATCACACAGGACTCGCTTTTGTGGTTACTGGATGGTGCTAATGGTTTCATGAGATTCACTCTTCCTATTAGAAAGGAAAATCTTTTCCATCCCTGTCATGGGGAAGTACACCAGGGGATCATATTTGGGGAACTTATCTATTGCTGCTTATTAATGTTATAAATCATTGTTTACTGGCTGATAAAAACAACCTGTCATAAATTACAGATCTCAGAAAAAATCCTCACAGATGTGAGACAGAAATCAATCCATTACTGCTGCTTTTTCTCATTTCTTCTCTGATAGACCCCAGCAACTGCACCATCAGCCTATGTTTATTTCTAATTATTTATTTACACACAAAGCCCCTGCCTTCTCTTCCAGGCCAGGAATTCTTCTTTCACTTGAGGAATAACTTAAAACCAATTTGATTGGGCATGAAGAGTAATTGGACATTCTTTTGAGAAGCAATCCCTCTCCATAATCCATCACTATTGTCACACTAGCCTGTCTCTGAGGCAGGGCAGCATTTGCTCGTCCGAGCCTGTTGTTCGTCCAAAGTAGAGGCCCCTTTTCCATACTGATTTTTTTTCCTGCCTCTGTTTATTTCTTTAATGACTGAAGCAAAAGCAGATATTGTTAGATAAGTGTCTATAAATTATTCTGGCAGCTTTGTATAAAGGCATGTGATAAATTTTCAGGAAAGAATTTGTTGCTTCTGGAGCCAAAATGTTGGTGCCAAGCTAAATGGGAAGAGCACATATGAGACACCAGTTGGGGTGCTACCCTGTGGGGTTGCAGCTTTTCTTCAGGTGGGCACCCCTCTTGTGGTGGTGGGATGATGCTCTGGGCCCCAACCTCTTCACCAGAGCCATTATCTGCTCCTCTTCCTGCTGTTTCCTCATCCCATTCAATATGTGCAGTCCTGTCTCATTCTTGGGGGTTTGTGTTTGCTTTTTTTCTCTTTTTTTTTCCCCCCAGCAACACTTAACCCTCTAATCTGATCTCGGAAGCTGTGCCAGGAGCCCTCTGGATGTGGTGGCGGGATTTAACATACGTGTCCATTCTAGTGTGTCATGGGTTGACCCCGGACAGGGGCCAGGTGCCCACTCAGTCACTCTATCACTCCCCCTCCCACTGGGAGAGGGGAGAGGATAATATTGAAAAAGACTATCAGGGTGAGTAAAGGCAGTTTTATTACAGTGGGAGAAAAAAATAGAACAAGCAAGTTGAAAGTTGCGCGCGCAAGAGCAAGAAGGGAAAACAATCAATCTCTACTTCCCATCAGCAGCGATGTCCGGACACTTTCTGGGAAGCAGGGCTTCAGCACGCGTGCTGGTTGTTCGAGGAGGCAAACATGGGCCAGCCCTGAGTGCCTCCTCCCCCTCCTCTCTTCCTTCCCTTATATATCTGAGCTGATGTCATATGGTATGGAATATCCCTTTGGCTGACTGGGGTCAGCTGGCCTGCTGGTGTCCCCTCCCAGGATCTCGCCCACCCCCATCCCCATCAGTGGGGGAAGGAATGTCACAGGGACAGCACAGCTTGGCAGTAGCCAAAACACTGCTCTGTTATCAACACCAGCTACCAAAGCAAAGTACAGCAGTGTAAGACCTGTGAGCTTTACCCCAGTCAGACCCAATACAATTTCCACTCCTTATTCCATACCATTTGCATCATGCTCAGAAATCCTTTTCTACTCACATATGCAATTTAAGCTACATCCTTAAACCATCCCCATCACATTAACTACTATCTCCTGTCCTCTTGCATCCTTCCACGTGGTCTCCATTTCCAGCAGAATGTGGGGTCAGGGCAGGAGGAATAGTAAATTTGATTGTCAAGGATTGGCACCATCCCTGTTCATTGTGGCCTTTTTCTTGCCCCTTGCTGAAATTCGTTCTTCGTCAGCTCATGTCCCTTCTGCTACTTACATCCTGCAACATACAACTTCCAACATGCATTATTCTTACCCCAAGGTTAAGTCACCTTGGGGCACACACTGGGTCTCCCCATCCTCCCACATTACCCACCAAGTGCACCCAGGTCCTTGGGCAAAGACAATCCCACGAATGGGTTTGCCCTTCCCCATGGGGGACGCAAACCACACTGACTTCCCCAGCCACTTTCCTATGTGTAGTGCAGGAACCTTGTCTCCCTCCACAGTGTCTAAGGGTTTAGTTTGGGTGGGACCAGGGCGGTTAACAGATCCTCTAGTATTGACTAGCCAAGTGGCTTCTGCCAAGTTCACATCCCAATGCTTCCATGTCCCATTACCTAGTGCCCGTAGCATAGTTTTTAACAGTCCATTATATCTTTCAATCTTTCCAGAGGCCTGTGGGTGATAAGGAATATGATATATCCACTTAATGCCATGCCTCTTTGCCCAGGAGTTAATAAGATTATTTCGAAAATGAGTCCCATTGTCTGACTCAATTCTATCTGGGGGTCCATGTCGCCACAAAATGTGTCTTTCAAGACCTGAAATTGTGTTCTGAGCCGTGGCGTGGTTTACTGGATACGTTTCCAGCCAGCCAG